>JAANBC010000583.1:0-18927 GCA_014621405.1 Stylonectria norvegica | reverse complement strand
GTCCTCCTTCTCGGCGGGGGCATCTTCGTCGTCGTCGTCGCCCGACTCCTCCTTGGGCTCCTGGTGGTCGCCGTCGTTCTCGTCATCCTGCGGCTGGGGTACTTCAGGCTCGGGCGGGTCGTTGACAGTGTCGGCATCGGGCATGGGCTCGTCGTCAAGATCGGCAAACCCTTTTGGCGTGCTCTCTGTAGACTTGCGCGTCAGTCTCAAGCGGATGCGCGGCCTGGGCGCCATGACGGCGAAGGAAAGGGAAGACGGCGTCAGGAGCAGCGGTAGATGCAATCAATGGGAGCAAGGGGCACGAAAGTGCCGTGTTGCGCGTGGTGGTGTTGTGTGCGGGAGGTGGGTGTTGGCGTGAGAAAGTGCGAAGGCAGAGACTCACCTAGAGCAGCCGCGGCGCGCTTGGCGGCAGCGCGGCCGGAGCGACGACCGGCCATGGGAGCGGGAGGGAAGGAGCAGGAGGCTTGCGATGATGAGGCTGAATAGGTGTGTGATGGAAGCTGCGCTCGCGTGCACAAGGCTGATGCCACGAGAATAAATGTCCGTCTGGCAGAGCTGGGAGATTCGCGGGCGTTGCCAGCCTCGTTGCTCCAAGGGTCGAGGTTCGAGGTACTTCGTACTTCGTACTTGCCCAGACTCGAGCCACGCCGCCTTGTCGCTTCCAGACATATCCTCGCCTGTGATTGGGCCGCACGCCAGCCTCAGGTGCCCTAGGTGCCTATGACAGACCTGTAGCCTTGTGAGTCTGTGCCATCCATGATTTTTACTGTCAATATGCACTGTGGTCCCTTACATCAGTTCAAACGACATCCCTTATCCTCACAATTCGGAATACATAAAAGCTGTTTATACACACTCCTGTTAACCACTAAAATACCGAAAATGATGTCCTCTTCTATCTTCAATGATGTTAATCCATTCCCTTTCCATCCTGCCATGTTCCTCCTCCAAATCTATAGAGTATCCCATCCTCCGTTGTTAATCTCCGATTCCAACTTCCGGCTGATCAAGCTCGGTACTCCGTGGTTAAGCACCGTATTGCGGATCATAGAATCGTATCGCCTCTGGTTAAGGAATAGCTGCCTGCCGTGTCGTAGCTGCGGGTCCGTCTCTCCGTACTTGTCGATATATGGCGCTGGCGTAAAGGACCCAGAGAAGCGGAATAGGTAAACCACCGAGCATTTCCGGACGTTGAGAAACACACCGATATTGCGCTGACACCTGCAAAGGCTCGCCGTTAGTAGCTGCATAAGGTAGATATGGTTAGGGAATGGGGTCAACTTACTTGCGCATGTGCTGCTGTCCGCCACCAATCTTGGTGGGTTCCATATTCTCGTCAAAACTCTCCTTCTTCTGGCAACATGTCCCCTGGCTGCAGAGCAGCTCGCCGCAGAACAAACATATGACTGGATCCGTGAGGTCGTTTCCAGTCGTCGGACACTTGCGTCTCGTCGCTTCTTCTATGAGGGTATCGTAGTTCTTCGGCAGTCCGATCAGCTCGAAAATACCAGGATGACCCAGCATGGCCGAGTTCGGAAGCTCGCCATGACCTCGCGGCCACATCACCTGGTGCTTCAACCATCCTGTAATCAAGGCCGATGTAGACTCAGGCCAGCCGCAAGCCGCGGAGCTGTCCGTCAAGGCAGCACACATCTCGTCAAAAGTAGGTACACGGAGCGTCTCCGTTAAGCGGTCTAGCTCATCGTCATCTGGGCTAGGCGACATACGACTGTTGAAATCTACCCCGTACTTGACGAAGAGAAAGATGAGACTCTTCCTCAAGAACGTCAACGCGTACTTCTTGGACAGTGTATACCATCCCTCCAGTGTATCGACACCTGGCTGCTCGAAGCCCACGTTAGGCTCAGCCAAACTGGGAGAGTCCTGAGTTGCGTGTAGATCCAAGCTAGTCTTGGTTACTTCGAGCGCAAAGTCGGCGAAGTTATTCATTGCTGGGTCTTGCGTTTGGCGGTCGGTTAGGCAATTCAGCCACCTGTCGAATTGTACGTTGCGGCTCAAGTAAAATACAACCCGCACGACTTCTGCCAGGTAGCAGAGTCGAAGCACATGGGTGATCTCGGCCTTCTGAGCTGGCACCATGCCGTAAGAGCACTCGACCAAGAACAGGAATGGGTCCGTACTCAGAAGCGGCGGGTACATATCTAAAGGTCGCCGAGCGTACGGCGTTCTGCTTCCAAAGTACCGAGACATGAATAGCTGGCAGTGTTGCCTCTCGCTGTCTTTCCGGAACTCGGTATCGATTCGACTGTCAGCTCCCGAGTGGCGAGCTCCAATCGTTATATAGGCAGTTGCGGTTTCCGAGAGAACGCGCAGGTGAGTGAGTACATGCTCAGGGATCTTTTCAAGGAGAGTCATGCCTGGTAGGACCTCCATTCCTCGCTGCTGGATCTCAACAGAAGAGATGGTAAACCCTACAGACTTGACCAACGTGTCGCTCGAGCAGAGCTCGTCTGCACTATCCACCTTTGCGTCTAGCAGATGCTCCGAGTGCAGGCCGTTCACGCGAAGCGTGTCTCGCAGCCGGCGATATGCAGCTAGGAGCTCGCCGAGTAGTTGGCTACCGTCCGCTGCGGTAGACAGAGACGGGCCATGTTCAGGTGTGTTGACGGTAGAAAACGTGGAGCTAAGTGGCGTCCCCATGGTCGGGGAGTGAGACCCTGAGTCTTCTCTTGCCCACGAGATCTCTGAGGAATTTGCGTTCGCAGGCAACATTGTTTCCAGGAGGCTACCGGGGAGACTAGGCGTGTGGATGACGGGGAATGTCGGCTCATCGCCTTCTCGAGCCTTGCTACCGCTGATCCAGGGGGAAGAGCCCATCTGCTTGTCTAGGAAATCCTCAAACGTACCTTGAGCCTGTAGATAGCCTGGATACACCTCATCTAACCCCTTCCACACAATGGGGACGAAAGTATTGCCCAAAGCCTTGCAGAGAGGGCAGACAAACTCATTCCGCCTAGTCACTTCAGGATGATGCCTGGCAATTTGATGTGTGTGTCGTCGAACGGTAGCTTCATAGTATACCTCGAAACACTTGTAATGCATCATATGCCCACACCCGCTAGCGACTGGCCCCGGACGCGTTATGTTAGAGGCGAATCCTTTGCCGATAGTCTGTCGTTCTGCGAGGAATGTCTCCCCCTGGGCGTTAACTTTCTCCACCATCTTCCGGTTTTCATGTGCGATACCGAAAGGCCGGACGTCTTCTGCTGATCGATCAAGGCTGCATGGCGTTTGCGAGGCTTCCCGTACATAGTCCGCATCTTGCAGGTCTGTCTGCCGGATGATTCGACTCTCAGTGAAAAGGGCAAACGTTCCATATAACCGACGATCATCTGGTTCCTCCTGGCATAGGATGCATGTTCCGATGGGGTACTTCCAGTTGTGCTTGCGCTCTTCTGTATCCGATTGCTCTTCTATTTCCTCTTCTTCCATGTCGGAGCCCCAGTTTATGCCACCTTGCTTCTCCATAAAACTCTTCTGTTGCTGTTGGAACTGTGCCATGACCTTGGCCTGGCGGGTCAGAGCAGCCTTTTTCCTCCTCTCCCGCTCCTCTTCCGCAGAAGTATTGGCAGGTGATGCAGTATTGATTCTGTCGACGGGAACACCGAGATGTGCAAACGCACTCTCAAAGGTGCGAGGCCGTTTCTGCTTCAGCCGCCTGAGAACGAGAGCGATCTTTGGATGGACTGCCTTGAACTCGTCTTTATCGGACATCAAATTCAGCAACGAGACAATGGTCCTAGAGCTTGCTGCATCGGATAAGAAGTTGCTGCGCCCCCATTTTGTAAGAGCAATATGAACGAATGAACTGGGAGACTCCTCAGCCATCTCGTCTTCATCGGTTTTATCCTCGAGGACTGCAATCAAAAGAAGATGTAGCACCACTTGCAAAAATGTTTCCAGTCTCGTAAACGGAATTGTAGGGGTGTACTTCTCAGCCACGAGAGGATAGAGGAGAGAATAATAGATGACCTGAGCGAACATGCCTGTGCTCGTAAACGAGCCCAGGTTTTCGAACAAGCCTGATGGGACCGGACGAGGTTTAGGCTCGTATACAATCTCCTCAACCGTCTTACCGGTCTTCTTCGCCATCTTCTTCCGGTAAGCCATCTCGGACTCCTCTCGCTGGTTTTTGTTATAATGAGCGATGTACGGATCGATGTCATCGATAAACTCGTGCCGAAGTTCGAAAGTGCCGACGTCCGAAACACCCTCAGGCGGTTTGAAGGTTGCCATCTCGTCAAGCACCCGGTGGAAATCCTCCTGTTCCTGGTACTTTTCCGGAAGCTTATTGCAGATCTCGTTGAACGACAACGGCTTAAAACAAAGCACGTGGGTGATATCCCGCCGCATGGCAAGCAGCCTGGAGTTAGGTTCGTCTTCTGAGGGTATCAATGATGTGCGATCGCTGAGAAGTACGATGAGAAGATGGATCATGTCCTCCACAACGTCAAGGTGTTGGCTGTCGTCCTGAGCCTCGGATTTAACCTCGAAGATTCCTTTAACCCAGCTCTCCATGCCGAAACGATCAACGATCGAAGCAATGACGCGGTTCGGATCAATCACAACCAGGGCAGTCTGGAGAAGAAAGATATCCCGATGATGGGATACATCCCTTTGGCCAACTCCTCGATAGGTGCTGGCCTGGTGTCGTAGGCTGATGCCATTTCGAACCCACATGTTCGCTTTAATCTGAGCAAGCCAAGCACATACTCGGAGCGGGAAGTCGAACGCTGCAATGAGATAGTCCTCGGAGTTATAGTCCTTCTTCGGTACTTGGGGCCGCCCCATGAGCTTTGGCTTGGACCTTAACTCTTGGGGTGTGAAGCTTATGAGAGCCCTCAGTTCAGAGGCAGAGAGAGACCGTCCACATTCAATCAGCCAAGACAGCGTGTAGTGCAGTGCGTGGTGGAAGCTGATAGCATCTTTCTCGACCACAAATTTGACGACGTCGTAAGAGGCGCCCTTAGCATCGAATTCGAAGTCAGTCAAAGTCTTGAACTGAACTTCCCCCTTGACCTCCGACTGTTTGAATCTGTGGCACTCAGCTCCAATCGAGTTTAGGATCACCGTCTTAGCGGTGAACCGAATCGCTCGTTGTAGGTAGTGCATCTCATCAGGGGGACAATTCCGGAATGCTTCAGCAAGGTTTCTGGCTTGCAAGTTGATTTGCCGCGTCACCAAGGACGCAGTGATCCATGAATCAGCTTCGTACTCAACGTGCTCGACAACAGCCCGGACGTTGGGTCCGATGCACTGATGAAGCTTGACCAAGTCTAAGAACTGCATGAGATATCGTGGCTCAGACCGGACGCGTTCCTGAACATGAGGTGCCCCGAACAGGTATTTCAGGTCCTGGTAGAAGTGATACATGCGACGGTTCGTAACCGATCCGCTCTCAAAGGCAAGAACCGCATCAGGAGACACATCCCAGGGATGGCCTACTTGCCTGGTAGTCAGGAAGGTGTATAAGATAGCCAGGAGGCTGGTCATGAAGTTCCCTCGCTCGACGACCTCAGCAGTTATGGAAGGAGTCGTCAGCATCTGGAGAGATAGGTTGATGATGGAGTGATCAGGCTCCCGATCGCCAACCAAGTACAGCTGAGCAAGTATAGTATATAAGCTCGCAAAGCGCAGAGCCAGAACTCGCTTGAACTCGGGTATCGTCACCACAGTCGAGATGTATAGAGATCGAAGGTCATTCCTCACCTTCTTCCACATTCTCAGATCGAAAAGTAGAAGCCAGTCTAAACGAACTCGCTGAAATACGTCCTCTGCTGGAGGCACATTTTCGCGCTGAGTGTAAACAGGGGGTGTCTCGATCCAGTACCGGCCAGGCCTGGGAGTTGCCTTCTCCGTCTTGCCAGGGGTCTTCGGTATCTCAGCGTTTGCTTTGGCATAGATCGCGGGGGCAATAAGTGGCTCTGCAGTATCTGAATCTGAAGGTGTCACATCACGATCGCGAGTTGTCGATCGAGCAGAGACCGGCGGCGGTGGAGGGGGTGGAGGGTATCCAGCCATTGTTGCTTCGTCGTCTTCCAAAGCCTCGTCCGTTGGATTCCAGTTCATTCCCAGATCAGCCACCTCTTCACGAGCGTCCACCATCATGACGTCCTCGTCTTCATCATCATCTCCGGCGATGGAGCTCAGGACAGAGTGGTGCCCCTGGCCATCCATGTCCGCATCGTCGTCGTCGTCTTCGTCGTCATCGTCGTCCTCATCATCGATTTCAATTTCAATATTACCACCTGTTCCAGCGGCTGCCTGTAACGCTAGGATGAAACGAGCATTCATGCCGTCGAATCGTCGCCTAGACTCCATTCTTTGGTCATCTTCCTCTTCATCGTCGATCAGCCCCAAAGTGTTGGTTGCAGAACTACCCTGCTGCCAGGGCTTCATAACCTCCTCGCATACGGTGCGCCTCAGGATGTGGTTATCGTGGCCGATTGCGCAGCCAGAAATGTCACTTAGCCATTCCACGAGGGTCCCGCACATTTGTTCGCGGAAGGTATCTCTTGCAGATCTAACGGTCACTGTGACACGGATGGCCTCCATTATAGTGGCCATCTTGAGAAGTCGTTCAACATCCGGCAGGTGAATGAGAATGCTTCTGCCGATGGAGTCTGTCTCCCAGGCATTGACGGCAGCAGCCCGGCGGCTTTTTCGACAGGCACGAGCGACCTGGTCCTGAACCTCCTGAACAGTGTGCTTCTCATCGTTCCACAGAACCAGCGCAAAGCTGGTGCAAGGTTCAGCATCGGAGCCGTAGTACTTCGACGATAACCGTGAGTTCTGCTCGTCCTCGAGAATCGAATCCTTCGTCTTTGCCTGGCGCAACTGTTCAGGTGAACAGGAGATGACATCGCAAATGTAGTCGAATACTCGGCCGATGGTCATTTGTAGATTTGCAACGAGATCCTCGGGCAGACCTGCTGCCTCCTTTTCCTTCCCTTTATGACCTGTCGACTGCATGTGGGAGTGAATGGTGCAGAACAAGGGCGTTCGCCATGCTTCGTCATCTCCACAATCGCAGCACCCGCTGTTGCCCACCGAGATCTGTATCCGGACCATGTGTCCCGTGTGGTCGGTCGAGTCGAAGCATCGACTGCAGAGACAGCAGGTATCATCTGTACCGCAGGTACGACACATGTAGGAGGCTTCGCCTGGCTTGAAGATATGGCCGCATCGCTTGCCACGGGCAGTTTCGGTGTACTCGGCGCCCTCGACGGCTCCCTGGGCATCACTCAGCTTCAGGGTATCGTTTGGTTTGCCGTCGGGGAAAAGAAGCCGCATGTATTCATTGCTACCACCAGCCAGGGACCAGAACAAGCTCCTGAGAAGCTGCTCCGAGGCTTCCTTGCTGTACCGGTAGTTGTAGCGGGCGGGAAGGTCAGCCAGCTCCTGTCGGAGCTGCTGCTCTTGTGTCGACATAGAGTGATCCATCATCAGCTCAGCATCATCGCCAGCTGGTTATATAGTGCAGGCGCTCGTCCGGTTGCGGCGTTGGTAGAGGCGTCGAGAGGTTGCTATGTAGATGCAAGGTGGGGGTCTCTTGGAGGGATGAAACTCGGTGTGTTGGCGGTGTCAGGGCAGCTACAGCGCGCAAATCAGCATTTGCGGTGCATCTATGACTCGTAGAGGCGTACCTGAGTGTCGAAAACGACGAGTGAAGGCTCGTCAATGTTGTTGAAGCGTTCAAGTCATCGTGGTCGGTGCAAGCGAGGCCCGCTGTTATCTGGTGCAGGATGTTTTGGGCCAGTCCTGCCCCTCGGTGACAATACGGTCGACGTCAGGATGGGTATTGTTGCTTCCCTCTGCCTACCACTTCTGGCCTCGGGTAAAAGCAACAGAGCTACGCTTGGAATACACACGTTTTACGCTTAACAGTAATCTTTTAATGAGTCAAATGGTGCAGATTCAGCTGGTCGAACTACGGCCCAAGCAGTGGCGGATATTGGCCGCTGGTGTCGCCATCCCTCCGTCTGCTCGGCAATCCATCACGAACTGCAGCTGGAGTATGGCGCCCAGAATTGTGGGAAGACACCCGTGATGCTGTCTCTAATTCTTTGATAATTTGTACACTGTTACAGACACGGAGTCAATCTCTCGTCTCGCCTCGCCTCCAACTGGCACGCATCCTCTATTCGTCGTCATCCTCGGCGGCGCCCTCAGCAGCGCCCTCCACGTACTTGTGTCGGATGTCCTTCCATTGTCGCTACAATTCCGTTAGCACTCGAAGACAACAGCTGCTGTGTTGTCGGTAGACATACGCCCTTGTTGTAGTTGTCCCAGATCTTGTTCATGCCCGAGTTGAAGCCCCTACGACGCAATTAGCATCCCCCCGTTGAACCGAAGCTGTGCCATTGCTCACATCTCCCAGGCGAATCCAGCTGAGAAGATAGCCGCCAACATGGTGTAGTTGGATCGGAAAAGGGCACTGCAGAGGTTCGTATCAGTATTCGGACAGGGTTGATTCGGTTCGATTCGTCTCGTCATGGGTGGACTTGCTTGTAGAATTGGCCGCCGACAGACTGCGTGGGTGCGCGATTAGCCGAAGCGTCCGCCGTCGCGGAATTTGAGCGTGCGTGGGACTTACCATCTTGAGGATCTGGTGCAATTGAGCGCCTGAGGTGCGGTTCCGAGTAGGTGATGGACGTGCAGCCGGCAATTTGAGGGTTTCGGTTGGGAATTGGAGAGGATCTAGAGATTGTCAGGCCAGGAAATTCGCGAAGTTCCGGGGATGCTTTAGGTCGGCGTTGATTGGCCCGCTCGGCCTGAGTCGGAGATCCACATTTGGTCATCAACTCCTCCTCAGCATCGCCAGTCTCTCAACTCAACGCGTTTCGAGGCGTGTTTTCACGTTCAAGAGAAAACTAACCATTTTATTGTTATTTTACTGTTACTTATCATGAATGTGACAATTTCTCATTATCTTTCTATTACCGTGGGTGTTCGGCACCCTTGCAATGCCCTGTTTCCCCCTAAGGGATTGAGTCTAATTAACCGCAACGCCGAAGTCTCTAAGACCAAGCAACCCCCGAACCAATTCTGAAGCAAAATCCCATCCTGACTTGAAAGAGGAGCTGGACGATAGCCGAGGAATACCTCAGACCAACGCTCAAGCAAATCGTCGAGGCATAAGCCTAGAAACAAACCCTCATTCCTCTTGTGCTACTCAATCCTTACCAACATTGGTATCACTTCCCTCCAACTTCTCGGATGTCGCTTTATCCTTCCTAGTCTTCTCCATCGTCTTCTCCTTAACCTTCTGCACCCGCGCCCTGAAGCCAACATGCTGCTGAACGCGCGGTCCCCGAATGGAGCTCATCACACGCAGCGGCGGCCTGATGAAGTCGTCATCGTCGCTCACGACGGGCTTCTGTGCAGCTTCTTCCTCCGGTGTTGGCGCCCATCTTCTACGGATAAAGGCAGGAAGGCACTTGGCAACCCATGCGTCGGGTGTGAGCCTGATCAGAGCGCCCCAGGGAATAGAGATGGCACCGAGACCAATGGACAAGCCCCATTCCTTGCCATTCAGGGGTACGATGTCGAATGCTTGCCCACCAACGAAGATGATGAGAACCTGGCCTCCAATCATGATGGCGTTGATGACGATGAAGAAAATATTGCGATGCATACCCTCAAATATGTTCAGCTTGTTATCGAGCCGTCGATTGCTGCAGTTTCATTAGTGTGGAGTTTACCATGCTATAGGAACCGACTTACTTGACTTCGTTGAAAATCTGCAACCAGACAAAGGTGTTAAAGACAAGTGTCTTGAGCTCCTTCTTGTCATCGTCCGAGTCACTATACCCAAGAAGATTCTTTCCACCAAAGTTTAGCACAAATGCAATGGCGAGCTGGCATATAGCCTGGCCGATGATCATCTTCCACATTCTCAGAGTAATCAGGGGTGCCGATTTTCGGTCTGGCATCCGGTCGAGCACGCTGCGAGTGGGAGGGTCTGTGGCCAGAGCCAGGGCGGCAAATGTGTCCATAATGAGGTTGACCCAAAGAAGCTGCACGGCGTTGAGGACGGATTCCTGTGTGGAACTGGCAACGGCAGATACAAAGGTTAATACGACTGCGGTGATATTGACGGTAAGTTGGAACTAGAGAAGCGATGTCAGTTTGTATTCAGGATGACTCCAATTCACGGGGCGGAAACCCTACCTGTAGGAACTTCTTGACAGAATCGTTGACAGCACGACCCCACATCATACCCTTGACGATTGATGCGAAGCTATCAGATGTTAGTATATTGTTCATCAAATCACTGCGCTTTTGGGTGACTCACTTGTCGTCTAGCAGAATAATAGAAGACGCCTCCTTTGCCACCTCAGTGCCAGCAATGCCCATGGAGAAGCCAATATCGGCCATTTTCAGAGCGGGAGCGTCGTTGGTGCCGTCACCGGTCACAGCGACAGTCTCGCCAAGCTCCTTCAACGTCCGGACAAGGATACGTTTATCTTCAGGGCTGGAACGAGCCAGAACCTGAAGGTGTACGACCTTTTGCTTAAGCTCCTGGGGCGAGAGTCTGCGGAAACTTGGACCTTCCATGGCAATGCCACCTTCGTCGGGGCGAAAGATGCCACATTCGGATGCAATTGCTGTAGCTGTTTGGATGTTGTCACCAGTAACCATTCTCACGACAACGCCGGCTCGGCGACAATCCTTAAGGGCGTCAATGACGCTAGGTCTCAGAGGGTCTTTGATACCGTAAATGCCGATCAAAGTCATGTCTTCGTGGATCGCATTGAAGTCAACTGTTCCTGGGGTCTGTTCCGAGGCAGCCCCAGTAGGTGGCCAAGATTCGAAGTCTCGGTACGAAGAGGCAATGGTGCGTAGCGTCTGCCCAGCGTACGAGCTGATGATAGTGTTGAACATCTCGCGGTCCGTCTCCGTCAAAGGAGCGTTTGTCGGTTCTCCCTGGGATACGTTGTCTAGTGCTGTAGTGCACTTCTCAAGAAGAATCTCGGACGCACCCTTGGCAAATGCTCTGAATTTCCCATTGGCAAGTTTGACCACAATGGCGCTGTACTTGTACTTGCTGTCAAATGGGATTGTCTGGACAGTCTCGGTAGAGGACCGGATCTGCTGAACTGGCTCAGCTCCCAGATGATCCCGACACAAAGTGAGGAGTGCGACTTCTGTCTTGGAACCAATAAAAGTCTTCTCGCCGTCCTGATCACCTTCAAAAGCAGTGGAGTTGAGCACGTTTGACTGAATGAGGAGCTGCTTCACCTCTGGGCTTAGGCTCTGAGCGAACTCTGCGATGGGGACATTGGGGACGGTGATGGCATCCTGATTGATCTTCAAGGTCTTGTCCATAGGAGCCTCCGTTCCGCCGAAGCTGGTACATTTGCCAAGGGTAGTCGCAACAACCGTCATCTTGTTCTGCGTGAGCGTACCAGTCTTGTCAGAGCATACAGTGGTGGCGTTGCCCATTGTCTCGCAGGCCTTGAGCACTCGAACGAGATTGTTGTCTTTGAGCATTTTGACGGTCGCGAAACTGAGAGCCAGGGTCACAGCCAGGGGAAGACCCTCGGGAACAGCCACGACCACAACGGTGACGGAAACAATAAAAATTTCCATGAACTCTTGGCCTTTCTCGGACGGAGTGCCATCGTTATTAGGAAGACCCACACAGAACTTGATGAAGAGAGCGATGAAGAGGGCGAGAGCAGCGCCAGCACCAACCTTGGCGATCCAATCTGCGAGAACATTGAGCTTCTTCTGCAGGGGCGTATCTTCTTGTTCTGTTCGCAACGACATGGAGATTCGGCCAAAGCTGGAATTGACACCGACAGCAGTAACGAGAAAGGTGCCTGTGCCCTCGGTAACCTTGCTTCCCGAGATGATAAAGGGATCGAGCTTCTCAGCCTCTTTGGAGTCTAGCTTCTGCATCGCCTGGAAGACGTGGGCTGCCCCTGTCTTGCGCAGCAAGTCCGATTCTCCAGTAGCCGAAGACTCATCGCACTTCACCGCACTGCCGTCGATGAAGATGCCGTCTACGGGGACAATATCTCCCGTCGCGAGGTGCATGACATCTCCAACCATGAGATCGTAAATCGAGATTTCTTGCGTTTTGCCGGAGCGGATCACGTTGACAGAGCGGTCGCCAGTCTTCTTGTTCAATCGGCTGAACTGGCGCTGCATATGCCAGTCATTGAGTGTACCCACGGCGACGACGATGCTACAAGGCATTAGCAACATAAACTTGCGAGTTCGCAATTACAAACTTACACGATGGCAACAATAATAGCCACGCCCTCGACCCATTCGACGCGGGGCTCGCCAGGTTTATGCTCGGCGCCGAAAGTTTGGTACAGCCCCAATGCCAGCGAGACAACGGCGGCAATGGTTAGGAGGATGAGGACCTTGTCGTTGTATGTGGTCCAAGCAATTTCAAATATGGACTTGGTCTTCTTGTCCGGCAATCGATTATCGCGGAAGGTCTTCTTGCGCGACGCAAATGCGCCCGTCGGATTGGGGTTATCTGGAGGAGGTATGTGAACAGCCGCCTCGACGTTTGCCTCAGGGATCGAATCTCCAGCGGTGCCATGCCTGGGAGTTCCCTTAGGTGCCACGTCCTCGAAGGCAACGGCATCGTGAAGCTCGACCTCGTCGATACTCAGGCCGGCTGCGCGATCGGTCCGCAGGCCCCTTTCCAGGCCATCGATGCCGCCTAGGGCGTAAAACGCGTTGAGGCTTTTGGGGTTAAGCAATTTCGACAGCTGGCCGGGGCTGAAGGCGAACTTGTTGTCCTCGACCTTGAACATGTCTTCGGTCCCTGGATCTGGGGTTAAGGCGTCTGCAGTATCCATCAGGCGGTTACTGGGGTGCGGAAGACCATTGCCTTGTTGCTTGGGGGCCATATCGTCTTTGTGCGACAGATCGACTGTCGCCATCGTCGCGGTTGTGTAGGAGCAAAGAATCGGTGGCTTGAAAGTCGAAGACAGTTCTGGTTTTCGTGCGTATTTCGTTTCCTTTGCCAGCTGCGCCCAGCCCTTGGCAACAGGTATATATAAGGATGATCGCGGGCTGCAAGGAGGCCTCCCCGAGGAGAAAGGTGTGCGTACAAAATAACCTGGAGTAATCCACTGATGGCAATGATAAATGCGAGAGTACCTTAATTACTGCGCCTGCGGACGTAAGTTGCCAAGGGAGATCTAGCAAGGCAGCTTGCCAGGCAGGGTGGCTTATGAGGTGAAGGAGCTCCAGATTAGTACGCGCCAGCGAATTTAAGGTAATAAGGTAAATATTAAGGTAGGCGCCAGCTGTAAGTGGTAACGTCAATCAATGCACGTGTGCCGCGGGACCAGAGCAATCGAGCAATCAATTCGAATGAGATTGGCCGTGCTTATAGGGGGAAAGGACGAGTCACGGCCTGTCAGTGACAGTCTGACACACTCCCCATCCGATCCCTTGGATCAGCCAACTATTCCGCTGAATCGCCGTCATCAAACACTACACTAAAGTTCCCCTTCCCTGTTGGTGATTCGTGTCTAATGGGCTTGGCCCTCGTAAATCAAGGACATTGCTGGGACCGACCTGGGTCCAACCAGACCGGGTGCCCACTGTTGACTGGCTTTTCTGCTGCCAGCGCGGCCATGCAGAGGCAGAAGCAGCCCTGTAATATTGTCTGGCTGCTGGCGTGAAGAGTGACGTCGATGTCATAGTATATTAGATCTTGGCGGCGCACCACTGTCCGAGACGACGAGAGTCTTGGAAACAGGGCAGCTGGCTCTTTTGGGGCGGACGTGGTGGATGTGCACCACCATTCGGTACATGTACCTCGTGATGACCCTTTCTCGTATTGTTATTGAACCCCAAGGTCTAATCCCAAAGATTAAGGGCTAATCCCTAAGGTCCAAGTGCGTAAGGATGCACCAGACCTCTTGGCATAATGCGCCATGAATCTCTGGCATGTCCCGTTGTCCCCTTTGTCTCTACCTCGCCTTGCCGTCTGTGTGACAGAGACTTGCCTTTGCATGGCAGTCAGTCACAGTCATGAAGTCCAAACAAAATCGTGAACACACCGCCGCCATGATCAAATGAGAAGGAAGCGACTGGACAACGTGGTCGTGACATGAGGTCGAAAACAAGCCTGAAGCTGCGTGACAGGGGCATCAGCCAATGAACGAGCTGGGTCTTTTTCCACTTCGTTGGCGATCTTGAAATAAGCTCATTTGGCTATGTTTTAGCGGAGTGGGGCGGCCCAGCTTCTCAGCCTCACCAACCAGCTGTCGACGCTGAGTTTTAAGCATCGTCAGGGCATGACACAGTGCCTCCGCTAACCTTGCTCATAACTTCGGCACTGTCCTATGGAGTGCGACGCACAATACCAGTCGCATTACGTACCCGCAGTATTCGTAAGGTACGGAGTGATAACGGTACCTCAATCAAGTACCGACGTCTTGGCCCGATCCTTGGCCCATCTCCCGTCTCATCTTTCTCCCACACGAGGCTTAAGGCCGAAGCCCAAAGCGCCCTGCGCCCTCGCGCCCGATCCCTTGCGCGTGATTTTCTACCCAACTTACTTCCGTTCCTTTGTTTCAGCTGCCGACCGAGGACCAATCCTTGTCCCTCCGCGCCTCAGGTGCTTCCAGGGGCTTGCGGCTCCCGATACCCCGCAGTCATCATCATGCCTTCCGAACCCACGCCCAGCACCGCCGGCATCATCGTCGATGAGAACAGCGGCAACCGTCACATCCCCGAGTCGGTCCGCCCTGACGGCACCACGCGCAAGGCCATCAAGATCCGCCCTGGCTACCGGCCTCCCGAGGATGTCGAGGTCTACAAGAACCGCACCGCCAAGGCCTTCCACGAGCGCGGCAAGCGCATAGGCATCCCAGGCGCAGCTGGACTGCCCGAGGACAAGGTCGACCAGGCATCTACCGCGAACAACAAGAATGCCAAGAGGCGTGAGGCTCGCAGAAAGGCCAAGGGCACCACCGATGGCGAGGGCGAGGGTGAGGGCGACGCTGGTGACGAGAAAGCGCCACAGCCTGACGCGGATGCGATCGACCCTGACGTCGAGCGCGAGAAGAAAGCTCGCAACCTTAAGAAGAAGCTGAAGCAGGCTAAGGACTTGAAGGACAAGAAAGAGGGTGGAGAGGCTCTCCTACCCGAACAGATCGCCAAGGTCATCAAAATCAACGAACTGATTAGAGAGTTGGACGCGTTGGGATTTGATGCCGAGGGCGAGCCGAAGCCAAATTCGGGTGAAGACACTACAGAGAGCCAAGACGAAACCAAGACCTAAGGACGACCTGTGGGTTGGGGAAAGTCTGGAGTGGCAGGACGCGGTTGGAGATGCAAATGCCTTCTGCCAACTGTCCTTGAAGCGGTTGGTAGTATTCGTAGTACTGCGACGATCACGACAACCCGTTTCTCTACAGGTCGAATATGCGGGGGACTTCTGGGATTAAGAAACAGGGTACCTTGCATCGGAACTGGCGTGTCTCACATCATGTGCTACGATACTCGGAATCACTTGTCTACCTATCACAGGCAACGGGCGTGGTATGGATGGTGGCTTGGGTCCTCCGTCTGTCTACCTGAGCTTCCAAGATGGTCTCTTCTGCAATTGCAGCATGAACTTTCCAGAGCATCAGGGAGTATAGGATATGAAACTGCAATGCTGGCGGTAAATAAAGAAACGACGATTGAAGAGCAAACATTGTGATACTGATTGAGCCCATCGGTCGTGCCAAAAGTCATGTCTCTAATGTTAAGCCATCATGAATATGGTCAGAGAAGTTGACGAGCATTCAGGCGGGTGGGCATTGAAACGTGGGCTTCAGTTCGTATTTGCAAATATAGAGATGTAATACGACCAGGAATGTCTACTTTGTTCTTCTGTCTTGATGTAACAAGCCACCCATGAATGTATTTCAGTTTGAGCAATTAAATAGAAGGGTAGCTAGATTGACTTCTAATAGTAGAGACGAAGGTTGATGTCAATGAGAGTGAAGCTGCATCTAGCCGAAGTTTCGCCGATGGAGCTAGTGTGCTGGCTGCAGGGCCTACTAATTAGCGGAAGGCTCCAGCCGGTGAGGTAAGCTCTCCATCTCGCCTGGAACAACGACCACGAGCTACTCGAACACTGCCGCGCATCCAGACATTCGAGCCCCAACACCCAATATTCTCCCGCCCAACACCAACACTACCTCCATCACAACGCTCGTGACGAGAACACGCAGAAGGCCTCATACTCGCGACCATGTCCGCCGACGAAGAGCGCCAGGCCGCCCTCGCCTCCTACCGAGCCAAGCTGATCGAATCCCGTGAATGGGAAGCGAAGCTCAAGAATCTACGGCTAGAGATCAAGACCCTGCAATCAGACTTCGACAAAACCGAAGACAACATCAAGGCGCTTCAAAGTGTTGGCCAGATCATCGGCGAGGTTCTAAAACAGCTTGACGACGAGCGATGTGAGCGACGACCGACTGGAACGTGGATGAACCGATACTGACCATGCTATGTAGTCATCGTCAAGGCGTCGAGCGGACCGCGATATGTTGTCGGCTGCAGATCCAAGGTGGACAAGGTGAAACTGAAGCAGGGTACTCGCGTGGCGCTGGATATGACGACTCTTACCATTATGCGAATGCTCCCTCGAGAGGTCGACCCTCTGGTGTACAACATGTCTCTGGAGGATCCCGGACAGGTCAGCTTTGCGGGTATCGGTGGATTGAACGACCAAATTCGAGAACTGCGAGAGGTCATTGAGCTGCCGCTGAAGAACCCCGAGCTGTTCCTCCGGGTAGGCATCAAGCCGCCCAAGGGAGTTTTGCTGTATGGACCCCCTGGAACCGGAAAGACGCTTTTGGCAAGAGCAGTTGCCAGCAGTTTGGAGACGAACTTCCTAAAGGGTATGCACAATCATCTTTGTTCTGTGGGATGCGACGGAGCTAACAGTCGGATAGTTGTGTCCTCAGCCATTGTGGACAAGTACATCGGAGAGTCGGCACGTCTCATTCGCGAGATGTTCGGTTACGCCAAGGAACACGAGCCCTGCATCATCTTCATGGACGAGATCGATGCCATCGGCGGACGAAGATTCTCCGAGGGAACCAGCGCCGACCGAGAAATCCAAAGAACATTGATGGAGTTGCTGAATCAGCTGGACGGATTCGACTACTTGGGCAAGACAAAGATCATCATGGCTACGAACAGACCGGACACCCTGGATCCGGCGTTGCTGCGTGCCGGTCGTCTGGACAGAAAGCTCGAGATTCCCCTGCCCAACGAGGTGGGACGACTCGAGATTCTCAAGATTCACTCCGCCGGCGTCGTCATTGACGGCGAAATGGACTTTGAGAGCGTGGTCAAGATGAGCGACGGGCTGAACGGCGCTGACTTGCGAAACGTTGTGACCGAGGCGTAAGTACATCCTGGAACTATGGAGCTGCAACCTTGACTGGAGAAGGGATGCTAATGAGTCATCTACAGAGGATTGTTTGCGATCAAGGACTATCGGGACTCGATCAACCAAGACGACTTCAACAAGGCGGTCCGCAAGGTGGCCGAGTCGAAGAAGCTCGAGGGCAAGCTGGAGTACCAGAAGCTATAAGCCGAAGAGCCATGAGGATGGCGGCGAGGGTCTACAGCTCGGTAAGAGGCGCAAGCGACGAACGGGCACGATTGACTAGTAATTGTAAGAATGTACAATAGAGATGGGCTGGCGCTGTAGATTGGCTCAGCCTTAGATGCTGGCATGCGACGGCGTCTGGCAATGAGAAGAGCCTTTATTGGACGATACGGACCCTGGAAGAATCAGTGACGATGGCGCGGTCAGCATCGCGTAGAGGAGCAGGGCTGAAGCAGAGCGGCTGAAGTTCACATGAAACCTCGAGGTTGACTTTCTACCAACCAGCGAGGATTTGGCATGGCTTGCTTTGATCAGCAACAAGATGCCCATTCAGGCGAAGACTACAATAATTGTCTGCCACAAAGGGCTCGCCTAGAACGGTATCAGCAGCGTCTAGGTTTCGTCTAGTCTAGGGCTTAGCGGTTGCCGGAATGTGAATGCGCAGGCGACTAGCCACGTGCAGTGATGCCGCCGCAACTCATACGGCATGACATCTCGACGGGCTGTCTGCCAAGCGAATCTCACGAACATGCGGCTGAGGAATTAGTCCAGTAGGGCAGTCATCTATCAGCCTGAATGGGGGCGCCGAGAGCCCTCCGAATAAGCACAAGCTAAGGTAGAGTCGCATGGGCGGGTGCAAGGCGGGAAAGTCTGGGATTCAGTGCCTCGCAGTAGCTCTCGACGTGTAAGACGATGTAGCATGTGTGAGTGGCTCTGGTGTTGCTAGGGGGCATGGTTGTGCATCGCGTCTATTGATTGCATAGTAGTCAGAGGATGAGGCTCTGAGCGGCCGCTCATCAGCATCAGTAGGTTGAAGGCTGAAGCTAAGGTTTTGGTTGGATGTTAGAGTGAGCGCTGAGTCTGAAGTGTGCCGGCCAACGTGGCTGATGTCAGAACGCTGGCTGGCTAGTGGTTTGGATGTCCGAGCTGGAGGAGCTTATTGCTCCATGTAGAGAATCTTTACACAGTAGTACAGGTCAGCGCGCGGCTCTGGTCGAACAGGTTTGGCAACTGGCAGATCCATTAAACAATTCATCTCTCCTGGGCTAGAGAGAGGTCAGACAAGCGCAAGGCTCCCTCCCACCAGGCGGATACGCGGCTGTCGTTGTTATGTCAGTCACGATGTCGAGCAAAGAAAAGCGACGCCTCCGAGGGCTTGGTGTCTTTGGAATGGCAGCAACCCGGGGACTAGCATTAGAGGTTGCTATTCTTAGGGGGTCGGCTGGGGGGGGCAACGAGGCTGTGAAGGCGCCCGGGATCCAGCCATGGGGAGGCGATCTGGCGCGCCATGCCCGAGAAGGACGGCC
>JAANBC010000582.1:0-18960 GCA_014621405.1 Stylonectria norvegica | reverse complement strand
TATTTATCTTAATAAATATTATTAAAACTATATAGAATTATTAATAAATCTAGTATAATATAAGTGTTATATATAATACTTTATAGTATTTTAAAGTCTTAAAATAAGATTCTTATTTAAATTTAAATTATATCTCTAATATAAGAGGACTTTTAATAGGGGAAATAAGTTTTAATAAGGAAACAGGTTTTATAACTATCTTTTTAATAGAAAAGGTAGGTTCTATAAGCGCAGCTTAGTTAACTACTAAGTAACTATTAAATTAAAATAAGAAGCTTATATTAGTAAAATAATAAGATAAAATAATATAATATAAGATATATTAAAAAAAACTATTAGAGTCTAAACTAGGTTATTATAGCACTTTAGACTCTAAGGCTATATAACTACTTTAAAGAAATATATAACTTTTAATATAAACTATATAATATTACTTACTTATTTAAATATATAGTATTAATACTTAATACTTAGAGATAAGATATAAGTCTTATAATATACTATAGGGTTTATATAAGGCAGAGAAAATAATAAGGAAAATACTTATATAAGCTAGTGATTTTAGATCTTAAATAGCTTTTTAATATAAGTAAGAAGAATATAAAAGAAGTAATATAAGAGATAAGTAAGAGAAAGAATAAACTATAGAATTAAAATATACTTAATAATATTCTTTATCTGCTTTATTACTTGCCTTATTTAATATAGCCTATTAATTTTTATTATATCTCTTAATATTAATACTTTAAATAGTTTCTTATTTAAAAAAGATAAAGCCTTTATTAAAATACTTATAATAAAGACTATAAATAGCAAGTTATTATTTAAAACTATAAATATTAAGCTATTATTTAAGACTATAAATAGTAAGCTATTATATAAGAGTAAAGAGAATATGCCTTATAAAGATACTTTTAAAATCCTAGCTTAGCTTTAGTCTTAAAATAATATTATTTATTAAAATTAGTTTATAAGTATTAATATTATATTCTTTTTAAAGAAGTATAATAAGTATATAAGATATTAGAACTATATAAATAATAATAAACAATGCCACTTTGCTTATTATATTATAAATAGTATTAAAGATAATATAAAGTATATAATTATATATAAGAATTAGTATAAGACTTATATAATATTAATAGAAAACTACTAGATATATAATATAGACTAACTTAAAACCTTTTAGAATTAACTTAATATATATAATTAGATCTCTTTTAGAGCTAATAATTATAAAGAAATACTCTATTAGTTCTAAAAGTATAAGTATCTTTACTATAAAATAGAGAAACTAAATTAGAATACCTTAATAATCTTTAGTAAGAATATCTATAATATAATACTATACTTAATTATAATTAAAATATATAATTATTATAAATATAACCTGCTTATATTAAGAAAACTTAAATATAATAAGATTATAACTATAATTAAAGGCTATATTTAAATACATATTTATATAGAATATAAGCTTACTAACTTTATATTATTAACTTATGCCTTACTTATCTTAGTATTAAAGGATAATTTAATTTAAAATACTTAGTAATTAGAGCTAGTTAGTTCTACTATACCTAAGGTAAAATAAGAGATATAAGAGAAATTAATAGTAAAAATAGAGCAGATATTTAATAATTAGTCTATTATTATAATAAAAAAAACTATAGAAGTTATAAGAGGAGATTATATAGAAGAATATTATATAGCTAGTAAGGAAATTTATCTTTATTAAGAAAACTTAGGAATCTTAAGTTAATAATATATCTTTAGAGTTAGATAAAGGCATAGAGTATTTAATCTATTATAATACTAATATTATAAATAGTTTTAATAGTAATTCTTATAACCCCTAAAGAAATAGAAATAGAAAGTATAAGTAAGAAATCTACTATTATTATTATATTAAAAAAGATTACTTTCTAAATAATTATAAATAATATAACTTTAATATAAAATTAGGCTTAGTTAAATATAGCTTTTAAATAGGATTCCTAACTATTAGATACTCTAGTTAAAAGAAACTAAGATTTATAGTATCTTTAATACTAATATCTTACTTACTATTAAACTCTTAATCCTATAGCTAAAGACTAGTATTTTAATATATTATTAGATAATTAAAAATAAAGTAGTATAAGATTTTAGAATGCCTACTTATAGTAAGAAAGGAAATAGAGTATAATTAGAAGAAAAATAACTAAGAGAGAGAGTAATTAGGTTAGTAGTTTAGAAATATCTATTTAATACTCTATTTTTAAATTAAGATATAAAATAAGCTAGTAGAAAAGACAAATTATAGAATCTTATATATTATTTTAAAAGATCTTATATCTTATTAAGATATAATAAGCAGATATATTATTAATAATATTACTATATTAAAAAAGAGATATAAGAATAATAGTATAATAAAACTTATTAAGATAGATAATAAAAAACTTAAAACTTAGAAATAGACTCTACTATTAAATATTACTTAGCCCTTAATATTAAAAAAAAAAAAAAAAACTTAAAAAAAAAGAAGAATTATATAACTCTAACTATATTATTAACTTTTAAAAAGCAGTTAGCTTATATAAGGCATAGACTTATTAATATTATTATTAATAAAAAGATTATAGTCTTAGCTAAAGACCTTTATATAATTAATAAAAAGATAGATTCTGCTATTATATAATATATAAGAGATATTACTAATAAAATTAATACTTTTATATAATAAGATAATAAGAAACCTTTATATAAGATAATAAAGAAAGTTAGTATAATATAAGTCTAGGATAGTTTATTTATAAACCTTATTAAAAATAACTATAAGAAAGCAAGTAAAGCCTGCGGCTTAGAGGTATCTATAATAAGAGTAGAAAAGGGAATATATTTAAATCTAATAGTTAGACCTATTTATCTTATTTAAATAGAGGGATAAAAGCCTGTATTAGCCTAAGATCTTTTAAAATTATTAATAAGGCTAGGCAGCTTAAAGAAAAGCCTAATTAAAGTAATAATTAATATTAAATTAGAAATTAATATTATTATATACTCTTTAGCAGAGAAGTATAACTTTAATATTATACTAGTATATATTAGAACTATATTCTATTTATAAGATTATATCTTCTTAATTAGAATTATAAATATAGAACTATATATTAGGAATATTTAAATTAAGTAATATCTTTATATTATAGAAGGGATAGTTAGCTAACCTTTTATCTTAGAAATGTCTTTTATAAGAGCTATAAGAGTATTATTTAAGTATAACTTAATAAAAAAGATATTTTTAAATTATATTTTTAGAAGTACTAGAGTAAGAAGCTTAATAATAGGAGATATTAAGTAAAAAGAGAATATAAGTATTATATCTAACTATTTAGCTATAACTATATTTATTATATTAAAGTATTATAAAAACCTAAAGATAAACTTATTAAATGCAGAGTTATTAAGGAATTCTAATATATATATTATAAAATCACTTAAAAATAACTTAATAAAAAGAGAGAAAGAGATAGGATTATTATTCTAATTCTCTAATACTAAAAAAGATAAGAAAGGGTTTTATATACTAATAGAAACTAAGTACTTTAATATTCTAGTAGAAATTATATTTAAATATAGTAAAAAAATCAGGTAGTATAATATAACTATAATTTAATTAAGAACTAAGAAGCTATAGAGAATAAAGTAATATAAAAAAAAGAAAGAAATAAGAGAATATTTATATATAAGAAGCATTCTAAAAGCAGCTAGAAATTAATATAATATATAAAAAAAAAGAGTATTAAAATCCACCTAAGGGATAATATATCTTTAAATAGAATAATACTAAAAGGAGATATTATATAAAAGCAGAAAAGATAGCTAGAGATTTTATTATTAATAGACTATTTAACTCTATATAATACTATTATTACTCTAAAATTCTTATTAATAAAGAAAGGTTTAAGACTTTATAGAAGTTACTTAAAAAAAAATAAAGGACTAGGTAAAGAATAACCTAATACTTATAAAATAAGAGCTGTTTTTTTAAATTATATTTAATAAAAAAGCAGCACTTTTTTAAAACTTTATAAAAGTTAATATAATTAATAAAGCTATTACTTTACTATAAGTTATTAAGATTATATTATATTTAGTCTAGTAAGCCTAAGGGATTTAAGTCCCCTAAGCCTTAAAAGAATAATTAGTAAAGCTACTTTAAGAAAAAATAAATAGAAGAATTTTAAAAGAATCCTATACTAGCTATAAGAATCTATTTATTCTAGTAATTAAGAAAGATAGTAGCCTAAGACTTATTAATATAGCTATTAAGCTTAATAAAATTATAATTAAAAATGCTAAAATACCCCTAAGAGTAGATAAATTCTTAAAAGACTTTAAGATATATAAGATTCTATTATTACTAGACCTTTTCTCTAGTTATAATTAAATATCTCTTATTAAAAAAAATAGGGATTTAATAATATTTATAATACTAATTAGACTTTTAAGAATATATATATTATCTTAAGAAGCTATAAACTTAGTAGCTTAGTTTATAAGAGTAATAAATAGGGTTCTTTATAACCTAGCCCTAGAGATATATTAAGTATTCCTAGATAATATTATTATTTAAGAGCTAAAAGAGACTTATAATAAAAAGGAAGCCTTATTAGGCATTTACTGCTATATACTTAAATATCTTATTAATCTTAATAAAATCTTAGTAAATATTAAGTTTTTAAGCTATATAATANNAGCTAAGAAGTCTTAGTATTATAAAGTATCTACTATTATTATTAGTTATTTATATAATATAAATAATAAAGAAGCTAGATATTATAAAAATTATTAAGCTACTTAAATAAAAAGTCTTAGAGATTTAAGTATTTTATATAAAGTTAAACTAGTATTAAGCTCTTAAACTTTATAAAAATACTATAAAGTTATATTATCTTTTTATTAAATAATAAGTATATTTTAACTACTTCTTTTTTTATTAATTTATTATTTATTTCTTAATATAAGATTAAGTTTCTTTTATTATATCTTTTATATAGTTATATTTCTCTTTTTAAGTTCTTTTTTTTACTTTATATTTTAATTAAAGCTATCTTATTACTTATCTTTTTAGCTTCTTTATTAGTTTATATTATAACTTCTTTTTCTTCTTAATATATATCTAGCATATTATTATTATAAATATGCTTTATATAAGGTTAATTTTCCTTTATTAATAGAGATATTAATAGTATTTTATAACTTATTTATTAAGATATAAATTTAAAGAAGAAATACTAAGCTTACTTTAAAGCAGCTACTTTAGAGTTATTTTATATACTTTTATAACTATATATAAAGTTTATATCTATTCTAATATAAGTATATATATAAGTTCTTTAGGCTTACTTTAGTTATTTATTAAAGAGTAATAAAAGCTTGCTTTATAAGCTATTATTAACTAGATTACTTATATATATATAAGTTTTATAATTATAAGATTAATACTTTAAGTATTTAATATAATTATATATAAGGCCTGCCTTTATCTCTTAAATTTCCCTTTAAGCTTATTAATATATAGACTTTATTAGAGTTTTTAATATATTTAAAGGCTTAGAAACTTATATATAATAATTAGTATTATTATATTAAGTCTAAGTTATATACTTATTAAGTCTAATAAATTTCTTTTATAAAATATATAAGCTTTACTTTAAATAGTTTAAATATTATTCTATTTTTCTTTACCTATTTCTTATAGATATTTTATTTAGCTTTTAGTTATTTTTATATCTTTTTTATATTATAGCTAAAGGCTAATAAGTTTATATTATTAGTAAATCTAACTATTAAGATATTTTAGGCTTCTTTTAGCTATATATAAAGATTTATAATAAAGATAATAAATAGAATTAAGAAGAGTAAGAATTCTTATAAGATACTTATATTAATCTTAAATAAGAAGGAGATAGTATTATTATATTAAAGGTATATTATATATATATTAAAAAAGCTTTAAATCTATTATAATATTTATAAGAAAAACCCTATTATTTAAAGTATAGTAATTAGTTACTTATAATTAATTATATTAAAAGCTCTTATAAAGTCTAGCTAAAGTAGTAATATAATATTATATTAGAACTATATTATATATATTACTTTAACTATAATTATAAATACTAGTTCTATTAATCTTTAAGCTTAGGTTTTTATTTACTTTTTTAATAATATACTTACTGCCTTTATTATAACTAAAATATATTTCCTAACTATAATCTTAATAATCTTACTTATTATATTAAAAAGTAATATTAATTACTAGCTTTTTATAGTTCTTTAGATCTTTAGTAGCCTATTAGTTTTTAAGATAATTATTATAATAATAGTATAGAAGTGCTTTAGGAGATACTTAAGTTTAAAACTTGCTTTTATAATATAATATAGTGCCTCTTAAAATAGCTATATATATATTTTTAGAAAACCTATAGAAATACTATTTAATTCTAAGGCTTGCTATAACTATATCTTATTAAAGGCTTTAAAGATCTCTTTATTTATTACTTTAGGAAATAATAAAAGCTTATTAGTTTTATTTTAGTTTTATCTTTTTTTTTATACTAAGAATAGATAGAAGCTAGATATTATCTGCTTATAATTTTAAAAAGAATTATTTAATAAGAATCTATACTTTTTTTATATATTTCTTTATTAATAAGTTAAAATTAAATTAAGTAAGAAATAAAAGCTATAGAAGTATTAATATAAGACTGCTATAAAGTCTTACTTATTTCTTAATCTTTTAAAGTTTATTTAGTTTAATATTCTTAAGTATTTAATANTATAANATATAANATATATTAGTAATTACTTACTTTTAATATATACTTATATTATATANTTNNTNCTANTTCTTATCNCTNNTTATATATTAGTATTTTTATNTTANTTACTTTAANTNNTTANTTACTTTANNANTNTAATNNTTTTANTAAGAGTTTTATATTAAGNTATATTACTTTTATATTAGTATTATAAACTCTATTANTTTATAGAGTTTATTAATAAGCTANTTAATCTTTTTATNTAAGATATTTTCTATNTTAATNTNNANNTAGTNCTGGCNTATTTATATATAGGCTTTATTTAAAGCCTTTTCTTTATTAGTTATTTTNTAATTATATTANANNNAGTCTTTAATTANTAGGTCTTTTANTAATTATANTANTATATAAGCTCTAAGTANNANGTATTATAGGAAGTAATTAGAGNTATTAANATTATAGTNTANTNTTATATANCTTNNCTTTATATTAATACTATANTATATAANNTTAAGAGTGCTATTTNTATAGCTCTTTCTTATATAAGTAATTATTNNTATTAATATANTAAGTATANNTTATAAATAGCTTATAATTATAAGAAGTANTTTANTCTNTTTTTAAGTTATAATTATANTAATNTTATATTAANTAATANAGATTAAAGTCTTTAATAAGAACTATTTAAGTATTTACTTTAAGTTTTATAAGAGTATATAGCGCAGGTAATACTCTTATACTATCTACTAGGTTATATATAGTAATAATTTAATAAGGGGAGGAGATAAAAAAGACACTTACCTAGTCTTCTTCTGACTTATATATTTATAACCCGGGGCTATATATATATATATATAAATTACTACTTATCCTTAATATACTTCAGCCTTAGAACTAAGGCTGTGGCATCATATGCTATAGCATATGCCTTAGCACGGGCCCTATATAGGCTGTGGTGCGCCTACTTAAGTAGGAAGACTCTAGCCTATATAGAGTGCAGGATCTTTATTCTTCTTATAATATATATATATACCTAATTAGTTAATACTAACCTTCTTTTCTATATTAATCCTAAGTTATATATTATATAGTAGTTAGAGTTTCTTAAGTAGGCTAGCACTTTTATTATAGTGCTTATTATTAGTTTTATAAGCATAACTATATTATATATACTTTTTACTTATAATATAAGTATTATAAGCCTAAGTCTGCGATTTATATTTTAATATAAAATACTTAATATTAACTAGGCTAAGTTTAAGCTATAATTAAGCCTTAGAAGGGCTCTAGATATAGTTCTTATTATATACTTATTAGGGGTTCTTATATTAGTATTAGAGTTCTAAAGCTACTTATACTAAGAGTGCGGTTCCTACTTATAGCTAGTCTAAATTTATTATAATTTAAAGTCTGCTATATATTTCTTAAGAGGTCTTTATTAAGAGAATTTAAAGGCCTGCCTCTTTTTTTACTTTATTAAGAATCTTAGAACTATTATATAAAAATAGAGATATATATTATATCTAGTGCCTTTATAGTTACTTTACTATTATAAAAGTATATTAGTTATATATTAAACTCTTTTCTTATATATATCTAATACTTTTTTATTATTAAGTAGTTATAGCTTTAAGCTAAGTAGTTATTTTTATATAATATATAATAATATAATATTTTTTCTCTAGTTATTAGGCAGGTATCTTATAGTTCTCTATTAGTCCTAGGGCTATATACTATATCTCTATATTATCTATATACTTTTTATATATTATAAGTCTTTATAATATATTTAAATTAGAAGTACTTATAATATTAAATTAGCTTAAGTTCTTTATTATAAGATTTATAATTAAAGACCTCTCTATTTAAAAAGAGGCTAAAGTTATATAATATATTTATATTATTATATAATAAGATATAATAGCTTTTTTTTATTTTTATAAAGAGAAATATTTATTATTATTATATTTTTTTAAATTAGGTATTTAAAGTATTATAAGCTTAATAATACTATTTATAAGATAATAAAGAGAGTAATTTAAAAGATAGATCTTATAGCTAAGTTCTGCTTAATTTATAGTAAAGTATTTACTTTAAGCTATATTATAAAAATAAATTAAAATAATTTAATTAACTTAATAGATAACTTTATATCTATATAACTCTAAAGTAATATACTATACTTTACTATAAAATAAGGCTCTATATTAAAGCTTATAATAAAAACTATAACTTAGTTAATATCTTAAAATTACTAGTAAGCTTAGATAACTATAAGCTAGGACTATATAACTAGTATTAGTATAATAAAAAAGAATATAATTATAATTATAGTTAATCTTTAAGTTATTTTTTAAGTTATATAAAGCTATAAAATACCTTTTAAATATAATACTTATACTTTTATAATTATATATATAGTATTATCTTTAATCTAATATTAGACTATTAGTTATTAAAATATCCCTTTTTAATATAAATTTAATACTTATAAGAAGATAATATAGGGGATTATTAAGACTTCTAACTCTAAGTATAACTATTAATTATAAAGGGTTATTTTAAGTATATAAAGCTAAAAGTCTAATAATACTAAAGATATAGGTTTATAGAATTATTACTAGCTAATATATTAGACTATATATTTATATAATTTCTTTTTATAAATATAAAAGAACTTTATTAAAAAGAGCGATTTAGTAATTATTAACTTCTAATACTTTATTAAGATATTACCTCTTATTAATAAAAATAATACTCTAATATAAGTATAACTTATAAAATAATTATATATTATATTATAAGCTAGTACTAAAGTAAACTCTAGTTTTATTAAGTAGAGAGCTTATAAGATTAAATCTAAGGCTATATTTATATAAATACTACTTTTAAAATTAGATATTAAAATAAAGATTAAATAGGAGCTAAAGATTAAGTAAAAGCTAGAAATTAAATAGGAGTTAGAAGTTAAGTAAAAGCTAGTAATTAAGTAAGAGAAGTTAATTATATTAAAATATAATAGTTTTAACTCTAAAAAGAAAGATATATTTTATATAATTAATCTTATAAAAGCTATAAATATAAATAAGAGTCTATAGATAAGTAATAATAATCTCTTTTTACTTAATACTCTTATTATCTTAGCTTAAGAGAATAAGGCTATTAAACTTAATATAGCTATAGAGAAGGCACTTAATATATTAGAGCTAAATATATAAGTTACTTATAAGATTTATAAGAAAAAGAAATAGTAGTAGTTTTTATAATATCTTATATATTTAAATTAAATTAGTTATTTCTATAGTATCTTTTTTATTATTATTCTTATATCTTTATATAATACTAAGGCCTATATTTTCTTAATTATATTTATTATTATTATTCTATTCTTTTTAATTCTCTATAGGGGGATTATTAAGATTTATTATATATAAGTTCTTAGAATTAACTTAATACTTATATAACTTTTCTTATATATATATAAGTCTACCTATAGGTAACTTAAGTAATCTAAGTATTAGCTCTTACTTTAATATAATATAAGCTATTAATATATTTTATAATTTAAGATATAATATAAACTCTGGCTATAAAGAATTATCTTAGCTTATAATCTTCTCTTAACTTAGTATTTAATTATTAAATACTTATATAATTATTAATAGATATACTTTAATATTATAAGAGTTATTAGTAAAAAGCTTATATAATATATATAAATATTCTTTTAGAATTATTTCTATATAAGACCTAATTATATTTAACTCTAGCTAAAAGTAAAGATTAATTAGAACTCTAAGAATAATATATAGTTTTATATATTACTATTAAATAAAGTGGCAATTCTAAGTATTTATAAATCTTATTAGCTTATATTTAAGAATTAGTATATAGATATATAAAAGTGTAATATAATTAGCTAAAAGATTATTTAAAAAGAGACCTTAATTAATTAGTTTAAGAAAGTATTACTAGTTATATTAGTAACTAATTATAAAAGTAAATTATAGAGCACTTATGCGCTAGAAGCTAGTATATTCTTTAAAAAGCTATAATTACTAGCTCTTAATCTTCTTATTTTATATACTTCTTTTATAGATTTAAGTATTATAAAATTTAATATTCTTATATATACTATTCTTTTTAATACTTAGTTATTTTTATAAAAGAAAGAAATAAGTATTAGCTATAAGTATAGTCTTTTTATCTCTATTTAAATATATAATCTTAGGTATTTTACTATAATTTGCTATAGTATTTATATATTACTTAAGAATACTCTAAGATATATTATTTAATATACTATAATAAAACTATAGAATATATTATAAGTATATATTAATAATAGTATATATCTTAAAGCTAAAGGCCTTTAGCTTATTATACTTATTAATTAATTAAATAAAGTTAGAATTTAAGTAAGTTTAACCTAATTATTAATATTATATTATATTTTATTATTTAATAATATAATTAGAGTAAAATTTATAAAAGGACTTATAAATTATAGTATAGCTTAAGATATATTATTATTAGTAAATATATAAATAAAAAAAATATATAACTAAGGCTAAGAAGTATATTACTCTTCTTAATATTCTCTAAAAAAAAAGAACTATAAGTTTATAAGTTATGCGCTAGTCTTCTCTAATATTTGCTAGTATATAAGCCTAAGCTTCTTTTATATTTAAATTAGGCCTCTTTATAAAAGCAAAAAGCCCTCTATTAAGAGTTTAACTTATAAGAAGTAGTTATTTAAATTTTATATTATAAATAATTCTTTTATTTATTTATATAATTATAAAGAGTTTTTTATTTAAGAGTATAATAATATGCTTTAAGCCTTTAAGTTATACTATAGAGTTATATAGCTAATTTAAATATTATATATTTAGTAAAGCTTAAATATAATAAATATATCCTACTATTCTTTTCTCTTTTTTATTTTATAATAATAAAAATATAATATAAAAAAGATTAATTATTATTATATAAGTATATAAATATAAAAGAAAGATTCTAAAAGATAAAAGTTAGAAATAAATTCCCTTAATAAATATTAAACTATAGTTACTTATATAAAGAATACTAAGAAGTTACTAGTTAGTAAAGCTATAATAAAATGCAACTTAAAGGTATGATTTGTTTTTTTATTTCTTATTTAAGCCCCTTCTCCTATCTAACTGCCTATCTATCTGCCTTAATATATATTAGTATTTAATTTAGACTTTAATATAATATAATAGAATAAAAGGCAGAAATTAAGAGGCAACTTATTATTTATATTATTATAAACTATTTACTTATTAATATAATTAATAAGCTAGCCTTTTAGAGTATTATTGCCTCTTTCTAACTAGATTTTAAGTTTATTTTATTTCTAATACTTATAAGTTATATAAGTATATATACCCTTAAACTAAGGCTTAAAACTCTTATTAATAGGAACGAACCTAACTAAAGGTCTGAAATCAGTATGTTATATTCGGATGGATTTTCCCGTCTAAACGGGCTAACCGATTTAAGCTATCGACCTCTATTAGAACAGAACCACTATGTACAATGCTAAAAGGCACCCTAAAATGACTAAAGGAGTCTTGTATGACAAGTCCACAATGTCAGGGGTAGAAGCTAGAGTCTTTTAAGAATAGTGCATATAGAGCATAGTAAGGCACCTATATAAATTAGAAAATGCCTTATATAATTTTAATTAAGTATCTTTTGGTTCTAATAATTAAGAGTCTTAGAGTCATATTAAATATAAGTAGCTATAACTATTAAAACGAGTACTAAAGATATAATATAATACTTGAAGCTTTATATTAATAACTAACTATTTAATCTGAAGATACCTATTGAAGATCGCACTCTTAACGGCCTAGAGGACTGGGATGCATAGGAATAGTAATATATAATAAAGGTCTTAGTAGAGAGAGTCTTTATACTAGCTTAGCTGCCTGACCTATTATAATTTAATTAACTATAAATATAGAAGCTAGCTTTATTGAGAAATGAAGATTATTATATAAAAGTATAGGTTAAGAGTACTATAAGGTCTCTAAAGTTTATTTAGGGAGAATAACCTGTGAATTATTTAAGTGAGATACTTTTAAAAGATTAAGAGTCTGTAAAGTATAATATATAGCTCTATATACTTAGTGAAAAGGCATACCTCTGTGAGAAATAGGGAATTAAAGATATGCTTAACTAGCTAAATAAGAATATATCCTCTTATTATATATAAATCTATATATCTGAGGCAACTGGTTTAATTAAATATAATAATATTTCACTGCTCTATTCGAACCTTAAGGCAGTATGCGGGATAAATAATATTCTTTGAAAGAAATAAGTATAAAAAGCCTATTTTAATGTTCTAAGACTAGGAATAAGTAATAAAATAAAGTGGGGAGACTGGATTAATAAGTAGGAGAAGGTAATATAGACTATATAACTCCGATATATAGTCGAATGCTTAGACTTAGGAATGTGATTTAAAGACTTAGAAAAAGTAATTAACTATAAATTTAAGGTTATGCTATATATTAAGAAGGGTCTTTATAAGACGGAAATTGAAATGAATATATATAGACTATTGACCTTTGCTAATAAGTTCTAAAAAGAACTTCCTAATAATAATAACTTAACTAAGCATCCTAAAGAAAAGATTGCTAAAGGGAGCTTTAGACTAATATTTTAAGGCTTGAATAAGAAAGATGCTTCTAAGCAGCTGACCTAGAGCTTGAATAAGAGAGGCAAGAAGCGAAAGTTACTATTAGGAGGCTACTTAGGAGATTAATCTTAGAAGTGACTATAGGGTAATTATTACAGCCTATATAAAATGTAATATAAAGGCGTAGATACTAAAGGCTATTAGATTGCTTTCCTAGAGGCAGTGCTGAAATGGATTATACTAATAAATAGAAAGACTAAGGAGCTGGAATAATATCTAAAGGATAAGCCTGATATTCGGAAGTTATATAAGTAATTTAAATTATCTAAAGGCAACTTATAAGATTAAAAGCAATAATAATAAATATTATAAACTTGTATTTCTTCTATAGTAGCTATATTTCTAGTAGTTAATAAGTAGTATTTATTAAGAAACTACTTAATCCTTAACTTAGGTATAACTCTGTATATCTTTAATAAAATTATAAGATTTTAAAACTTTAAGTATATAAAAGAAGATAAGTTTATATTTATTAGATTAAGTAAGATTCCAATTATAGGCTATAGTGATATGGACCTTTAAGTTTAGAATCTATAAAACGAACTTTATTAGCTTTATCTAAAAGGCATTGCATACTACCTATAAATAGGAATAAATCTAGTATTGCTATAATAACTATAGAGAGTAGGATATTAGTGGGACTAGTGAAATAATAATAATATTATCTGCTATAATAGTAGAGCGATGTTATGCATACTAAGTTAATACTATAATTAGTATGTTATTAAATATATCCGCAAAATGGCAAAATGAGTTATATTTATAGTGCGGAGACTTGATTATAACTCCTAGACTGTGAGAAAGCTATTATAAGCAGATGTAATGTGTTAGTATAGGCGGCTTAGGCACCTAGGACTAAGAGCTTTAGAACACTTATTAAATAATATAGAGGGAGCTTAAATAAAGGGCCTAATAATAGTTTAATATAATATCTATAGAATTAGGAAGGCAAAGTGCAAAGAGCACCGCAAACTAAGAAAATAAAACTTAAAACCTGGTGAAAGAATCTTAATTGACTTCTATAACTATGAAGTTAGTATTAGAAAGTTTAATTCTTATGCGATAATTATAAAGTAAGAAATTAACTTTACTTAGGACTATTACTTTATAAATCGCAATAAGAAAAGCCTACTTATAATGTTAAAATATATTATTGAAATCCTCTATTAGAGATATAGAGTAAAGCTTTAAATAATTAAAACTAATAATAAGCTTTAAAAGAGTGATTTAGTATGCGGATAGCTATAATAAAAGGCTATCCATATTAATAAAAGTGCACCTTAGACTTAAGTATAGAATAGTTCTAGAGAATATGCTAGGGGGGTGGTAAAAGAGAAAGTAAGACTTCTAATTCTTAATGTAAACCTTTTAATATAATTATAGCTAGAAATAGTAAGAATAGTAGTCTACTTACTTAATCGCATATTAAAAGTATAGCTTAAAAGTAAAATATTATATAAGAGCTTCTTTTCCTAAGTTCTAAGTATAGAAGGCAGGGTAAAGTCTTAACTATAAGTTATATACCTAAAAACGATTAGATATAAGGCGTTTATAATAACTAAAAACACGCAAAAGAAAGAATAGTATCTAAAGTTACGAATAGTACTAAAAGTATAGATCAGATACTTAGTAGGATATAACTTATAAAATATCTTTTGAATTTAAAATCTAGTAACTAACTTAGTCTATATTATAAGAGATATTATATTTAATGAAGATAAGTTATTTGACCTAAGCAAGGCTTATTTGCGCGAAATGATTAGTAAAGCAACCTTTAAAGAGATTTAAGCCTGAATATAGGCTCTAATTATCGCTAAGTAAGTAGACTAAGTCTTAGGCCTAATTAAAGGAGAAGATGAGTTAGAGACTTATAAAAGCGAGGATTAATATATGATTCTTGAAGACTTTAATAGCAAACCCTAAGAAGAAGTCCAAGCTAAATAAGAGGAAATGCAAGTTAAAAGTGATAAATATATCTTATTCTATTTTAAATTACTTCTAATACTATTAGAAAGTCCTGTATTAAGCTTCCTAATAAGTTCAATTAAACTGGGAGGTAGAATAGGCAATAACCTCTTATAGAAGGGAGAAAAAGAAATATATCAGGCATTTTTCACTAGGATAATAGCTATGCTAATTAGAAGAAATAGAAAGACCATTCTAACTAAGGCAATGCGGAACTAATATATATATGGAAAGCTAAAACTTATAAGTAAAACTGGAAAGGCTGAATTGAGGCGCGAAATTGATAGATAAGAAGAGAGAAGCGAAAAGCAATCTTAAGAGAAGTTAAGCCCTTAATAGTATAACTTAAATAATAGAAGCTAAAGGCTATAATTAAAAGGGAATTTAAATAATAGGAGCTAAAGGCTATAGTTAAAAGGGAAAATAAAGAGATAAGATAAGTAAAGAAAGTAAAAAATCTTAAAAATAAGTCTTAAAAACCTATATTTATATCTTAAACCTATAAAGTAAAAAATACTATTATAATATAATAGATCTTTCTTAAGAAAGAATAGGATATTATACTTTAAAAATTCAATTATATTCTTATAGCTATAGAGTTCCTTTTTATTAGTTAGAATCTTACTTATAATATCCCTAATAATAGCTAAGTAATATATATTCTTAAGATATTCTTTATAAAATATAACCTTAATATTATTAATTATAAAGCTTTTAGAGACTAGATATATATTATTTAAAGCTATATAATTAGAGTATTAATAGGCTTTACTTAGATTAGTCTTTAAGGCTATAAGATAGCTTAAGATATTAGGGATAAAGTTCTTTTTNTNTTANGANNTANAAGATCTTAANATTATATTTAAAGAGATAAATTAAGACTATTATTAGATANNAGTTTACTNTATTTATATTANTTATTATAAGTATTATNTTCTTAATAATTAGCTTTAATAGCTAAATANTCTATAAATATATATATAANAAGAGNAAAANANTATATAAANTATATAAAGTCTCTTAACTNCTTATATAAGATATATAACCTNTAGCTNTATAAGACTATATTATATTTNTATTACTATAAGTATATAGCTAAGAAATATAATAAGNTATATTATTATTAATAAAATATCTATATCTTTTTTTTAAATAAAGCCTTTTTTAATATAATATAAAATAGCTTTAAAGCTATAAGTAAGGCTTCTATTTACTTAAAGAAATAGTTATTAGTTTAAGTCTAAGTATAAAAGTATATAGCTAGAGAATATCTCTTTTTATAGAGCTTTAAAGCTAATATATTTCTTATTAATAGGTTTAAAAGTAGTCTACTAAGTAAAGGCTTTATACTTATTTAAGTTACTATNTATAAACTTAAGNTCTTTATAGCCTTANGCTAATANGGTGACCTTATACTATTATAGAGGTTTAATAAGCTATATATAATAAGATATTAAGTAATAAATATATCTTATTATATTAATATATTACTTTAAGCTACTTAATTAATTAAGGAACTTAAGCTTTAAGAAGGCAGCTATATACTTTAGCTATAGTAATTAAGCTAAAAGTATTAACTTAAAAGCTTAAAAGCTATATACTTAAGTATCTAATCTAGCTTTTAGTTAGTAATATTATTAAGTTCCTTTTTATAAAGAGGCTAAAGAGAGTTTTAAGATACTCTAAGTATTCTTCTTTAATAATAAAATAAATAATAATATTATTTATAAAGGCTCTTATAAAATACTAATATAGCCTTAATAATCTATTTATATATCTTTAAATATAAGCAGAGGAGTTTTAAAAGCCTATTAAGGCTATAATTAATCTCTTAAGGCCTTAGTAGCTTATTATAGTAAAGTAATTATAATATTCTATCTTAATATTAAATTAGAAAGAAGAAGAAAGAGATATTTATTATTATAATATAGTTAGTGCCTCTTAGAGACTATATTATATCTTCTTACCTTAATAATAAGTAATTATTAAAAATTATAATCTTATTAAGAGCTTATAGGTCTATAANTATATAGCCTTTAGGCTTATTATTAACTATTTATTAGACTATAAAGATAGGTACTATAAAAGGAGTTAGCTTATATACTTATTTAAGATAATTTTAATTATAAAGCTTATTAAATTACTTATTAATAAAGGTATAGTCTTTAAGTCCTAAGGGATATAGCTATTATATAATATTATATTTATATTAGTTATTAATTAGTAAGACTTTAAGCTCTTTTTTATTAAATAGTTTAATTAGGCTTATATTAATTTAAAGGCTTATATATTTATAGTAAAAATAGTAAATATTTTATATAAAGCTTTTATTATAAATATAAATATAAATACTCTTTTTAGTAACTTTCTTTTAATAAGTTTAGGGTTTATTAAATATATATTTAAAAAGATATATAAGGCTAGTTAATAGTTTCCTTATCTTTAATATTCTTATTAAGTATTTTAAGCAGAGATTTAATAGCTTCTTTTATAAGTAAAGCTATAGCTATTAATAAAGCCTTTTTATATTATTTTTAAAATAAAATTAAGTCTTTAATATTACTAAAAATTATATTAGCTAGAGTCTCTAGAATTATAGGCTTTTAAAGGTTATAATTATAGCTGCTAATTATAATAGTTATAGCCTCTAGTATAGCTATAAACTNAGTANATATTAAAGNNANAGACTATAAGNTATTAGCCTTAGGGGNAGTAAGGTTATCTCTCTTTAGTTACTATTATAATAATATTAATATTACTAGNTATAATAGGGTTAGNAGCTAAGNTTATAGTACTATATATAAGAGCTATTAGNGNAGTCTTTTAANTTAATAAGAAATANGTCTTTTCTTTATATTTCTTAATAAATCTAATCTTNTAATAATTATAAATATAAATCTCTTTTTTAGTATTATTTATAAATATAATATTANAAAAGGACTTATAATTTAATAATATATTTATTACTTAAGGNATACTTATATAAAAANTATANNATTATAACTTAAGAACTTTCTTCTAAAAGGCAGATATAATAATAGTTTTATTTNNANATATAATANTATTAATAGCAGTTATAACTCTATAGTAGACTTATTAACAGGCCCTAAGGATCTTAAAAGAAAAGTAGAAGTTATATAGGCTTCTAACTTATATATAATTCTTAGAGAATAGTATATTATATTTATAAGGCTTTAGAAAGGCAGTTCTAAGTAATACTATTAGGGCGAGGTTATTCTTAACTTAAGCTGAGGTTTTAAAGGCTACTATTTTTATACCTTTGCTTTTAAAGTTTAAGTTATTAATATAAATAATAAAGATAGCTTATTTATTAAGCTTTTCTCCTCTAGTAAAGCTGTTTATTATAACTAGTAATACTTATTTAATTATATATTTAAGGGTTTATAGGAAATATTAGTTAATTATAGGGTTATTGCAGCTAGAGTT
>JAANBC010000581.1:0-18961 GCA_014621405.1 Stylonectria norvegica | reverse complement strand
ATTCCAAATATATATAGTAAACATGGAATTAATACTATAAATGCAAATAATATAGGTAACAAGACAGTTCAWCAGAAACATCGTAAGGAGATGGAGGAAGTGCATGATGCGTGCGGGATGGATACGGTTAACGGGCCCAACACGGCGTACTGTGTTTCTGCGAGCTCGAGGGGGCCTTATGTGGACAAGTGGGGGAAGGTTAACTTTGTGTGAATTGTTAAAAGGGTCGGCGTTATGGCCTGTGAAGAAGCAGTGGTGGTTGTTCTTTTGTGTGCGGCGTATGAGGAAGGGGGCGCTGGTGCTCGGATCGCCAAGCTGGATGTCTTCTAACGCACTAAGGAATAGGATGAACCATGTTTGACGTCTAATGGTAAAATACACATGTATCGTTTTTGCCTTCTCTCACGTCTCTCTATTTAACATTGTTTTCGTAATAGGAGGTTGATGAGTTATGGAATGATGACGGATCTTGAGCTTGGGATATCCATGAACGAAAGTTTCCGGGTGGGGTAGCACGATCACGCCTCCCTACTTAGCTCCCAAGTTTTAGTCTGCTGTCACATTGGATCGATAGCTCAGTGGTAGAGCGTGGGATTGCAGATCCTAAAGTCGCGTGTTCAATCCACGCTCGGTCCTGTGAAATATTTTTTTTGGCTCTCCCTTGGAAAGTGTAAGATCCCTTCCATGCATGCACTTACAGTCACAAGATGAGATGTACAGTAGTTATTAGGATGCTTTATTTTTCATATGTATTACTATTTTAATATCTTGTCCTGGCACTCTTTACTATATTCTTTTTTACTAACCTCACCTGCTTTACTTGTGAAATTTAAGTGATGACACTACTCTGCGGGGCAACTAGCTGAATTAGACGCTTGGCAATTAATGCTACCCCAGCTCTTTACTCCCTTATAAGACAAGGGAGGCTGCATGCTTGCATTAATATTTAAGCCTTTATGAGTAGGGCTCTTTTCAGACCAGTGTTTACTAGTATAGGAAGAAAAGAAGGAGAGATAAAGAGAACAAACAGGCTCTAACAAAAGGAGACGAGAAAGGTCATTGAAAGAACTGATAGATATTGAAAAAGTCAAAAAGTAGAGGACCGAACGTGGATTGAACACGTGACCTTAGGATCTGCAATCCCACGCTCTACCACTGAGCTATCGATCCGCTGGATCATCGGGTGATTGAATGAAAGAGGCGATCACAATGTTGCTTATATAGGTCATGACATCTTAACACTAATTATGCTGCGACCGGCGTGTGCAGTGCTGATGTCCCGTCCCCCTCTCGAAATTACACTATTGGTGTCGTGATATTCGACTGCAGTTCGAACGTGTAAATAAAATGACTTTTGAGTTGCCTCGTATTATTAGCAGTACCGACTCAGTGTGCCGTTCCGTTACACCCATCGCAATAGCCTGTTCAACCGGGGTGCATCTACAAAACATACCCCAACTCAAAACCCCAACGACAGAACACATCCAGGGAATCCCATCCAAATGACCTCCAACCTCTCCACAGGCCAAAGCCATCTAGTTACAAACATGACTAAAAGGCCAGCTGTGTCTAATACCGCGGCTTGGCGACTTTTCACCCCGGCAAAGACTCGGCAGAACGAGGAAATTCCGCGTGTCACGAGACTTCCGCACGCAGTCATGGTCTGCGATGCCGCCATCAAAAAGTCTCTGCAAAAGAGTCACAATTCGCCTTTTTGGTTTGACGACTTGGCTATTAAAAACACTTTAATCTTTTTGTCTTGAATCTCCTCGTAACCAGTGCTCCCTCGATCCGTGTCCTACGCAAGAAATTTCCCGTGATCAGGTACCCTACACCAACCATGACTGTAACCAACGGCCAGCACCACCACAACGGCAACCCCTCCACCCTGCATAGGGCCGAGGAGGTGGACGATGTAAGACACCAAAACCGTGTGTGACGTTTGCTGTGATTGGCCGCTGACAAGCCTCACTCAGCTCATCAGTGCTGTGCGCGACCTCATTGTCCCCTTCATCAAGTCGGCCGATGATGCTGCTGCAGAGCGGGCGACGGGAGCGCTCTGGTCAAGTTCTTCCGGCCAGTCTCGAAATGTCCTCGTCAATTCTCAGACGCCCCGGGAGTTGGTTGATCGTATGAAGCTGTCTCTGCCGAATCAGGGGCTTGGAAAGGAGGGTCTCCTGGAAACTATCCAGACGGTGCTCCAGTACAGCGTCAACACCTGGGACCAGGGGTTCTTGGACAAGCTTTATGCGAGCACCAATGCCGTAAGTAATGAGTCTTTGGACGTTGTAACCCTCATGCTGACTATCTTGCATTAGGTTGGTGTGGTATCTGACCTCGTCCTCTCTGTACTGAACACAAACGTAAGGACCCCTTTCCACCATTACTCCCCAAAACAATCGACTGACAAAACCAAGCTGCACGTATTCCAAGTCTCCCCTGCTTTGTCGATAGTCGAGAAAACCACGGCCAAGACTCTGGCGCACCTCTTTGGCTTCACGGGCCCTCGAGCCGGTGGCATCACCTGCCAGGGCGGCAGCGCCTCCAACCTGACTTCCCTCGTCGTTGCGCGTAACACGCTGTTCCCCGAGTGCAGGACGTCAGGCAACGGAGACCGAGACTTTGTCGTCTTCACGAGCGCCCATGGCCACTACTCGGTCGAGAAGAGCGCCATGGTCTGCGGCCTCGGCACCTCCAGCGTATGGCCCGTCCCCGTCGACGAGTACGGCTGCATGAAGCCTGACGCGCTGCGGGAGCTGGTCGTCCGCGCCAAGGCCGAAGGCAAGACACCCTTCTACGTCAACTCCACGGCCGGAACCACCGTCATGGGCTCGTACGAGCCGTTCGAGGCCATCTTCAAGGTCTGCAAGGAGTTCGGGCTGTGGCTACACATCGACGCCAGCTGGGGCGGCCCCGCCATCTTCTCCGCCAAGCAGGCATGGAAACTGCAGGGCTCGCATCTGGCCGACTCGTTGACAGTCAACCCGCACAAGATGATGAACGTGCCCGTCACTTGCTCGTTCCTTCTGGGCCCGGACCTTAGCATCTTTAATAAGGCCAACACCACGGCGGCCGGGTATCTCTTCCACAGCAGCGACGGCGAGGACGTGTGGGATCTGGCCGACTTGACGCTGCAGTGCGGGCGCCGCGGCGACAGCTTGAAGCTGGCGCTGGCGTGGATCTACTACGGCGCCGAGGGCTTCGAGAAGCAGATCGACCACGCCTTCGACATGGCGGCGTACCTAGCCACGCTGGTCAAAAACAGCGGCAACTTTATCTTGGTGTCGCAAGATCCTCCGCCGTGCTTGCAGGTGTGCTTCTACTACACTCCCAAGGGGAAGCTGTCCGACGACGCGGCAACGAATACGCTGCGGACGAAGACGATGGTCGAGAAGATGATCCCAAGGGGATACATGGCGGACTACGCACCTGGTCCAAAGGGGAGTTTCTTCCGCGTTGTCGTTAACGCCCAGACGCTGAAGAGCACTGTTGAGGGCTTGGTGAAGGGCCTCGAGGAGGTTGGACAAGAGGGAGTTTAGAGGTGACTTACGCACTGATGTTGAGATATCATTGGAGCATAGATTGGATACGAAAATAGGGGTAGACTGCGAAGCTCCACAGGCAAGATGTGCGGAAACATAGACTCGGGGTTTGGACATTGTGCAATTTTAGAAGCGAGCTTGGACACTTGATTGTTTTGCCAAGCACAACCGACGACTGGACTTAAAGAGGAGGTAGAAGAGACATCTATGGATAGACACACACAAATGAATAAAGTATGCTTTGCCTTGAACCGAGACGTCCCTTTACAGCTAAGTACCCGACACGCATTCGAAGATGTAGGTGCCACCATGGTTGGTCGGCATCTTGCCGCGGAAACAAATAGATAGCCATCGTTCCCAACTTAAGGAGTCTTGCAATACTTTGACTGGTAAACTCGACATCGAATCATCACCACGACCTTGGAGGATTAAACCTGAAGGCTGGCTATGGGGGTAGGTTTAGCTTAGCATCGGATGGGCATCCCTGACTTGAACTGGAGATACGTCAGTAAACAATTGGAAATGGGTCGGGCAATGCCCACTTACACGGACGAGACGCGGCATGGGCTATCATGACAAGACCTGTGAGGCAATGAGTCTTTAGCCCCCTGAATATGAGTTGACGCCCTCCAGCACGTGATACTCATGAGTTCTCCTGCATTACGACTTTACTACTGGTTAGCAAATTTCCTTCGCATGGTGACGCTTCGTTTATACTAACGGCACAACATGAATACGACAGCTCATATTGCACCCTTCACCCGCAAGCACCGACAAGTAAAGACAGCTTGTACAGGTCGCAAAACAACTTTCAGCACATCACGAGCTAAGCAACTGACCTCAGCGTTTTGCAAATCGTCTGAATTAGACTATGCTAGCCTAAAGACTGTGTATACCTCCGCCGCCATCTTCCGCCAATCCGGTCACCCCTTTTAGTTGATGCGCGATCAACGATCGCGACTTTTCACTCGCACCACTCCATGAATCTGCTCACAGACTCGCAACTATCTCTCCCTGCAACTATCGCGCGTTCATTCATAACCTCATGCCTTGCAATCATCCACAAGCCAAGGCCAGACTCAGGCCTTCTTGCCAGGCATACTCCGAAATGAATCCTTAGATGAACCACATGGTGCCACGGAAAAAGTTGCGCTGGCGTTCCTCTCCAGGCTCAGGTCCCTTGGTCGGATCGATTTTACCTCCAAGCGTCAGCAGATCCGGCGGAGCAACACCCTGATGAGGTCCGCCAACCGACTGTCCTTTGGCGACCTTGTCCCGCGTTACCTCGTGTCCCTTGGGGCCGGATCGGTAACCTTCACTGACTGCGATGTTCTCGTGCGCTCTGGCCCGGTTGCTAGCCAGGTGAGCATAGTACACAGCAGGGTGGAGGGAAACCGGTGTCGTGGACCGAGCGTAGGAGTATGACTGCTGGTAAATCATTCTCTGCAGCTCGTTGACCGGCAGTTTCTGCTCATCCAGGATGACATGATAATGAACAGGCCGAGCTGTTCCCTGGATCGCGACATGCGAGCAGAGGTAAAAATCATACATGAATGGATGAGTCACCTCTTTCTCGACCAGAGTGCCAGGCAGCGGGTTTCCGTTCTTGTCGCCACGTTGTGGGAAGAAGCGAATATGGTGACGCTTCGTTGCAACAATAACCGTGAATTTGGGCAGTGGTTTTCCCGGCGCCTTCTCAGAGAGGAATGTCTTGATTGCAGCGACCTCTGAGTTGAGGACATACTGAAACTGTCCTTCGCCAACACCGTCTCGGAAGTAGAGGATGTGAGCGGGCATGGCGTTTTTGTGGTCGGGTCTCCACAGGGCAGCCAACTGACCGAACATGGAGCGAACGTTTTTCGTCGTCAGAATCTCCGTGCGGTAGCCGTTTGTCTCGACCAGAGCTGCATAACGGGTTGCATCCCGATCGATTGACATTGTCATTGCTGCTGTGGACGGCACGGTTCCACCAGGGGCAGCATGAGAAACGTCGACGCCGATGATCATCGTGGGTCGGGCTTCAGGAAAATACGTGGGGGTCTTCCACAGTTGGGGTGTGCAAGAGGTGGCACCGCCCATCTTGGCGTTGACCTTCATGCACACGTTCGAGTGGTACTGGCCATTGTTCTTCATGACGTGAGAAAGAACAACAACCTGGGTGAGAATGCCGAATCTGCAATCCGCAGACTTCTTGATGCGTTCGTAGTTGCCACTGTTCTTCGCTGAAACGACGACGAAGAGCAGTTGAGTGTATCCATGCACCCGCTTCACCTGTTCGTGACCCCATTGGATAACTTGGGCAGCATTCATGCGAATGTTGCCAGGGGTGTCGAGGACGACCGGCTCCTGGAGAACTTTGCCACCATGACCCATGAACGTCGCCTTGAACGTGTCGGCAAACTGCTTCAAGGCGGGCAGCGGAGCCCCCCTTTCAACGCAGAGGAAACCCCAGGCCTGGAGGGGCGCTCTGTTCTGCATCCAGAACTTCTTTCCTCGCAAATCCCATCGGCCAGCAAATTTGGGTTCCGCCGTGCCCTTTGCCGCAAACTTCACACTGGGAGCAGGTAGGATGCGAGCCTCCGTCTGTGCAAACCTGGTCTCAAAGGAGACGCCGTACTCCTTGAGATAGGGATCGTTCGCAGTATCGAGCTGCGCAAACTTGTCCTCAATGGCCTTTCTGCGAACCGGGGGTCGCGTGACGGCGATCTTGATCATGTCCGCCGTTTGGTCAGGAGTAAGTTTGAATGGATAGCGTTGCATCGGCTCGATGAACGCGAACTCCATTGGAATGAAACCCGCCCTGCCCGCATTGATGAGAGGCAAACCCGCAAACTGCAGCGTGACGTTGTACTTCTGGCGGTAATATTCTTGGACCGAAATCTGCTTGCCATTGTAGTCGAATGTCGTATTTCTCGCGTTGGCTCCATCAGGACCGCACTTCTCATCGAAATGAAAATCAACAGCGGTAAGCACCTTTTCCTGGTTGCGGCGATCCCGGTGTCTGACTGTGAACCTGAGTTTGCGCAACTTGCGAAGCTGCTTGAAGGCGTCGGATGACTCCAAACGACCATCCTTCTCACGCACAATGGGCCTAAGGTCGCTTTGAATGGTGATGGGCGTTTTGCCTCTCCACCTGTTGTCGTTTGAGGCCAGAAAGATGAGCAACAGTTCGGTGAAGCTCCGTTTGACCCAGAAGCATGTGTTGGCGACGTCAATGTTGTAGCCAAGGCCGACACCCTTTTTGGCAAGGTTATGGCTCATGCGAATCGAAGCATAAGAGCCCTTGTGGACCTCGATATAACCTCCAGATATCACTTCGCCGGCCTTTTCATCCTGCTTGTAAAAATTGCGCTTGATGGCGAGCAGATGCTCAGAGGGCCATTGACGAACAAGATGATCGAGGAAGTTGAGGGATTCTTGAACCGTGTTGTCAAAAGACATCTTGTGTTCGAGGTAACCTTGCAGGGCAGAGACCTTGATCTCTGTGACCTTGCGAATTGTGACATGAAAATTGCCACCTTCACGAGCTTTGGCGCCCGGTGGACGACGACCCTCGTCCAAGTCAACTTTCATTCGAAGCTCGCCCCTATCAACGAGGACAGGTGCCCAAGCCAGCTTCTTGCCGTCATGGAGCCACCTGTCGCCCTTGTAGGGCTGCAGGGCTTTCTTCACAGTGTCATGGCTCCATATTTTCTTCATGACAGGGCCGAGCTTGTCAGGCTCGGGTGACAGTTGAATCTACGGTACTTGGTTAACATATGAAGTCGAACGAGCGCAAAGATGTAGGCAACTTACATCGTATTGGTAAATCTTCTTGCCGAAGTCGAACTTCATCATGCGGTACTGATTGACGTCGATGAGTGCCGACTGACCATCTGTGTTCAGTTGCTTTCCTCGAAGCGTGAACACGTCCTTCTTCGTGTCGGTCAAGTAAGCATCCGGAGGCAGTTCCATGCGCGTATTGCCTCGTTCTTCTTTGGCCGGTGGTTTGGCTGGGTCATAGCCAAGTGGCTGCTTGTACGCAGCAGCAGCAGCACCGCTGGACGATGGGCCAGAGGCAGCGGAGCGTGACGGAGACGCTTGCCGACTTGGCGATTGCGATGGTCGGCGTTCAGAGCCAGAGGGGCCCCCTTGCCCAGAGGGCGATGGGGATCGGCCTCTGTCAGACATGTTGACAGATATGCCGCAGCGCGGTGAGGCTAAAGAGCACGATGTTAGAGAAGACGGGTTCTGAGCAACCTGAAAGTGAATGGGGAAGTTGGAGTGAAGGAGAAGTTGGTGAGAGGGAAAGAAAGGATGAAGCGACGGCTTTATACATTTTGCAAGGAAGGGGGAAGAGTTTGGGCGTGAAGAAAACAGGAAACACTTACCAGATCCGACGAGGTCTCGCACAAGAGGATTGCTTCCAGAGGTTGTGGCAGGTGAGGTTTGGATGCTCTTTGCTTCTAGGCTGTAGGATGAAGCCAACAATGCTTGAGTGTTGCTAGAGGGCTAAGGCAAAGCGTTTGTTGAGGCGAGGTTGTGAGGGCAAAGGTGAGGGGTTTGGAGAGAGAGAGAGGAGAGGTGTGAAGGAGGAAGAAAACAGAACAAGCTTTGGGAGATGCAAGCCCCCAATTTATATCGGCCAAGGAAACCCGTAAGCCGCTGGCCAACGAGGGGGCAAGGAGGGTGTGCAGTGATTCACTGGCTCGCTGTGCCTCTGATTTCGTAGGTGCTGGAGCAGAGACGAGATAAACGGGTGTTTCTGGTTCGCTGGTTGAGGGCTTTGGTGTAAAAGTCAGAAGAGTTAAGAGTTGCAAGTGGACGAAAAGACGATGAGGCAACCGTACTTATGACCAATGTGAGGAGTGGTACTAGCAGTTGCCTGCAGTAACCGAGCACTTGCCACCTTCCAGCTTGTGACTTAGCAGCTGTCAATTGCCATTCACAGGCCGTTTGTCGTTATCATTGGGCTCTCAATTTCCTACCTATGACATAGCCTGGATCATAGCACCTTACTGTCACCTCAGTTCGAGAGGCAAGGGATACCTGTTTGTAAGCTACTACTTGCTACCTACTAACTCGACTCGATGAGTGGGCAAAAGGGAGTAGTTGCACTTTGCCGGGCCGGCTGCGACGTCAGGGGCTGCACGTATTGGTCGTCGGCGATGGCTTCCCGTGGTGGCGGCTCAAGCGTGAGCTGGAAAAGAGAGAGAGAGAGAGACCGCTCGCCGTTTGTAAGCACGGGTACGTTGCCGTTGGCCTGAAACACTCTGTCAGATTGCCGTATTATCTACTTCGTACCAAGTGGGTGTTTCTCTTGTGTCGGGTGTTGCTAGATATATCACGCTTCCACCGTTACGTTGAAGTCCAAGGTACGGCAAGTTTGGCAACCACCATGTGGTGGCATTGGCCTCTGTTTGCCTACGCGTGTTCAGTCAGTCAGGCGAAAGCAACATCTTGTGATACTGTGTAAACTGCTGGTATCAAGCTTGAATCTACTTACCTCTTCCCCGGCAACGACTTTGGTATCCTCCATCTAAGAGTGAAACCCCAAACGGTTTGCGGTGCTTTGACTCAATAGGCTAATCTCCCAACCTCGTCGACTGATATACAACGACACAATGCACAATCTTTCTATGGTGCCAAGGAATAGGCCGGCATCTCATTTCAATCACAGGCACGCATGGTGCAGTTCCAAGATTCACCGCGTATATTCCTGTCTTGCGGAAACTGTGTTAATATCAACTTATCCACTGCAATTTGCCAGCCCAGCACATTGCCGTGTTACCACCGCGGCAACCTTTCCCGTGTCTCCACCCTACCGAACGCCGTACGATGCGAGATATAGACGTCCTGAAATCCTCCACTCCACATGTTGTTCTGCCTTGCTCGAAACATCTGAAGCCGGGCGAAAGCCCCCGTAAATAATACACCGGGAGAAACTCACGTTCCCGGCAGAGTCGCCAACTTGAAGCACGAATTAATAGCGGTATCCTCCAAACTGTGTTGGCGGCGGTGCGCCATAAGAACCAGGTGCTGGTAGCCAAGCGGGCGGGACTCCACTGGCATCGGGAGGAGCGTACGCGTTGGCTTGGTTTTGTTGAGGCGCTCCAGCCTCGGGCCGCAGTGGCGAGTTCCTATACCCTCCGGATGCAGACTGCACTCTTCCGTAGGGGCTCAATGGCCGGTTCCCAAACTCCCCCGAAGTTTGCCTTGCGTGTGTAGGATTGACATACCGAGGTTGTCCTCCGCCACTGGCCTTCAGCGTGGCATAGTCGGGGAGGCCCGTCTCCCGGAGGATCGACACCATCCCTGTGGCGTTGAGGCGCTGAGCATCGTAGCTTTGCGCAGGCGGTAAGATATTGAGCAGAAAAGTTATATCTCTGTGAAGCGCTGAGGCCTGGTTGCGACGCTGTTGGTCGAGGCGACGACCGGCTGCACCCTTCAGAGGTGAGGCGCCTCTAGCTAGCCTCTTCGGCGGGTTCAGCTCATCATCATCTGCAACCAAGGGTCGTTTTGGCGAAGCCGTCGGGATATACTGGATACGGGGGCTCTGCTCTTGTCTCATCGGAGGAGGACTGTTCCGGTTCAACGTAGGCTGCTCGATCGTGGGATAAGCCTGGATCGGCCGCATCTGCACGGCCTTCGAGACGACGACGGGGGCAGCAACAGGATCGAACTTGTCAGAAGAGTATCGAGCGATGAAGTAGCTGAGCTTAGGATCCTCCGGGAAGAGCTCTGCCATTCGTTCTTCGAGTTTGGAAATCTGCGAGAGTTCGCCGTACTGCGACTCGTACTTGTGAAAATAGGCATATAGGGGCTTTGCTTTCGCCAACGTCTCCGGCTTTGCGATGAGTCGGTTGACGCAAGTCTCAAAGACAACTCGGGCATCTATGCCAGCGTTAGGGCAATTTTGTTGCAGGGTTGGATTTTGAACTTACTTGTAGTGTCATCCTTGGAATGGAGATACTTCAGGTACTCTATCATGAAGCTCTCATCGTTGGGGAAGAGTCGCGCACCACGCTCGAAAATCTTGGCACCTACAGGGTCCTTGTAGACGATCGATTCCAGCAGCGCGACGGCGACATACACATCGCTGGTCAATCGCCCTTTCTGACGGGCATCAGTGAACACCTTCCGCAGCCCCCCTTCGGTTTGGTTGCCTTTGCCTTGAATGCGGCGCATTGCGCGAGCCATGGCAATCCACACATAAGAAATGGTCCGAGAAAGAACCTGGGTTTCCGCCGCATAGCCTTTCTGAATTGCTAGAATCCGCTCCTCTAATGGCGATCTCCTAGGCTTGTCGTCTTCGTCGTCGTCGTCTTTTTGCTCAACCGACGCATGGAGCGGTTGCTCATGAGCCATAGCTTGCTTCATTGCAGAGACCTCGAGTTTCTCGCGCTCCTTGACCTTATCGCCTAGCTCGTATAGCGTATCTAAAACATCGTCAAACGGTTTTCGAACAGCCCTGGCGTATTCTGACTTGTCGGCTTCTTTTCCTGGATAGTTCGCTTCAATATGGTCTGCGTGCTTGAGGGCAAGCAAGACGCTTTCGGGGTTTGCACGGATGCCCTGGAAGAGCATATCTGTTCCCGTCTCCTTGTCGTTTTCCCGCACGTCAGTTTCGAAACACCACTCAGCTGCATCGACCCAGATTTCTGGCCAAAATCGGAGGGCCATCAATGCCTGCTTATAACAGTAAATTATCCTTTGCTGGTAGACCTTGGGCTCATCCGTCTTGAGAACTAGAGGGTCGTCCTTCTCCCAAGCAATCCACTTCTTCCACATCTCGACTTGGGCTTTGAAGTCCTGGTCGCCGTCAAATCCTGGAGCTGGAGGGAGTCGTGGAAGGTTTGTGCGTTTCAAGTGTCGTGTCATGTTGTCTAACGCAATGTTGGCGCTCTTTGCGGACATGTACCCAGGTGATCGCTCTTGGATGAACTTGCGGCCCTTGAAAATATGTTAGCAGAGTCAGCCGTAACGTGAAGCTGTAACTGACAGTCATTTTGTTGAGCCCCATCTCAAACTGGTCGTACTCTTTCCATAGATTGTTGACGCTCAGCATAGGAACGGCAATGGCACGTTGGTACACCTTTCGTAGCTGATCCATCTTCTGCTGGTCCTGCCAGCCAGTTCCGCCAATCTGTCCCGGCCCGTTCTTGACAAACTGTACGTAGTCCTGCCAGATGTTGCCAGAATCCCTATCCACGCCAATGTTATCAATGACAAACTCGTAAGACTGGGTGATAGTCCGCCGGGCTGTACCAGCGGGGTCGTTGTTCAAATCATTTCGACGCCGAATATAATTCAAGTAGACTGTCCAGAGCTTCACATTTGGGTTTGTCATGAGACACCTGCCGAAGAGCTGCTCAGCATCAACGAAGTTATCTAGCCCAAGCTCCATCTCAATCCATTCCACCCAAATATCCGCCTTAATTGAAGTTAGTCTTGCACGGTGAAAATTTTCGATTTTTCACTTACAGCTTGAGGGAAAACGTCCAAGAATCGGTTATAGACGTTTCTGGCCTGGTCCAATCTGCTACTTCGGCGGTGATTCGCAATCAGGTTAAGCCAAGCGTCCATATCCCCACGAGGGTCTTCCTTGACGCGAGCTTCGAGCAAGGCTGTCGGATCAAGGTTGTTCATAAAAGATGCTACATTGGATGGAACAGCGGAGGCAGCGACTGGGACGGAGACAGGGACAACGGTAGCGGCAGCGTTTCCAGCGGATACTTCAGAAGAGACCACTGGAGGACCAGCTGGGGTCTGGGATTGAGCAGCTGCAGTTTGTGGACTCTCGTCAGTCGACTCGTCGTCTTCTTCTTCCTCTTCTTCTTCATCGTCAGATACCTCCACTAGGAAGCCTCCAGACATCTTGGGTTTGGATTGTTGGCGCTGAGAAGGCGTCGCAGAAGCTGCCTTTTCGGGGATCTGAGAGGGTGTGCCAATGGTGACAGACTCTGGATCATAATCCCCACCATCTTCTGTGCCATTATCCGCCGCATCACCAGAGACAAGGGAATCTTGAGCAAAGTTTTCAACTTGTTCGTCGCTATGCTGATATTGTGCACCCTGTGCGGCCTCATAACCTTCTTCGCCCCACGAAGCACCTTCGGACGCCATTTTGAGTATGACAAGAACCAGTATGGAAACTCAAAACAATTGAAGGATTTCGGTGTCGTCGATGGACAAAAGGCTCGGAGGCCACGAAGACCGTAGTTTGCAACGTCTTCCTCTAAATGGAGGAACCCCAGTCTTTACGATGGACTCGAGCTATATGATTGCGCGGTGAGGATGTAGCCGTATCGAGTTGAGGAGGGCGACTGAAAGCCAGCTGAGCAGCTCACCACGGCGTGGTCAGATTTGGTGGCTGTAGCTAGTCGCAAACAGCGCGGGCTCGAAGAGAAGTCTCGGTTGTCGAAGGCGCGCAGCTGGGCAATCGCGTCAGGCGTAGAGATAGAGCAAGAGGAGTCCCAGATGGAGCGACGTCTCGAGAGATGCGGCGACGTGGGTTTGGGTTGGCGATGTTGAAAGAAGCTCCAAAGACCGGAGCCGACAAAATTCCACTGCTACAACAAAGAGCCTGGAGCAGGGAGGCTGGGCAGAAACCTAAAATACACTAGCGCATCTTGGGCGGTCAGTCCAAATTGTACGAATATTACGGGGCTTTGGCAGCGAAGGCTTCAGTAGCTCGTTCACGTGATCTTCCTGCCCAGAAGCTAGCGCTGGCCGGCCGACCCTTCTTCGCGTCCGCCCGCGGCAGGAACCACTCAACGCGAACGCAAGCGCGTTCTGTTGCCTCGAGCTCCCGCCGCTATCATCCCAAATCTCGACCCTTAGCCAGCGGCCTTCTTTTCTTTCCCTTTGCACAACGCAACAACAAAACACAAGCACAACAGTACAGCACAGCCAACATAACGCAACATCATCTCGCATTCGACTTTGCTGCCTCGCTACTCCTCCGTCGAACTTCAAGTCTGATACTTGTTCGCCGCTACAACTAGTCGTCTTTCGCGCATCGCAACGTGGCTGCTACCGTCGTCACCCACTCTTCGCTTGAGCCTAGCCAAGCCGATCTCGACCTTACACGCGACTACCCTCACGCCTTAGAGCACCATAATCCCTCTTCCACCACCGCCACTATGTCCGTTATATCGCTTTTGGGGGTCAATGTCATGAACAACCCCGCCAAGTTCACGGACAAGTACGAATTTGAAGTTACCTTTGAGTGCCTCGAGCAGCTGGAGAAGGGTGCGCCATTGTTTCTCTCCAACTTCGGGTGTTCAGTTGCCTAACAGAAGCTAGATCTCGAGTGGAAGCTGACCTACGTTGGATCCGCCACATCGTGAGTTGCGGTCCTCTGCCTTTCTTCACACCGCTTCTTCTAACGCACCGCAGCGACCAATACGACCAAGAACTCGACACCCTCCTCGTCGGCCCCATTCCCATCGGTGTCAACAAGTTCATTTTCGAAGCTCAGGCCCCGAACACGACACGTATTCCTGACGCAGATGTCCTTGGCGTGACTGTCGTTCTTCTGACATGCGCCTACGACGGCCGTGAATTTGTTCGCGTCGGTTACTATGTCAACAATGAGTACGATTCGCCCGAGCTCAATGCTGAGCCCCCTGTCAAGCCCATCATCGAGCGGGTGAAGCGCAATGTGCTCGCCGAAAAGCCCCGAGTGACTCGCTTTGCGATTAAATGGTGAGCAAAGCCAAACGTATGCACGACTACGTTCATGCTAACGCTCAACAGGGATTCTGAAGCCGATGCTCCTGCCGAATTCCCCCCGGAGCAACCCGAGGCCGACCTTACTGCAGATGGCGAGGAGTACGGCGCCGAAGAAGCTGAGGAGGAAGCCGTTGAGGAGGTCGAGGGCGAAGCTGCTGCCAAGGCCGAGGTGCAACCTGGCGACGATTTGGAAATGGCGGGTGTTGAGGGCGAAGCCGAGATCGAGAACGAAAATGGCCAGGAAGAGGATGAGATGTCCGAGGACGGCAGCGTGGATATCGAAGGTGAAAGCGAAGACGAGCTGGAGGAGGAGGAGGAGGAGGGCGAAGGCGAGCCTGAGGCCGCCGTCGAAGATGACGCCATGGAGGTCGATGCCTCGGACAAAGCTGCCGCTCCTCATGCTTCTAAGCCCGTTACCGTCGCGTCTTAGTCACTCCCCTTGCAGAAAGCACTTTTCACCGTTGGGCATGAGCCTATTCACTTTAGCTGGACCTTCTATGGTATGAGTTGGCAATAAGTATTGGATTAATAGAGTTACGAGGATACGAAGGGACGTTATCGGGCAACCCCTTAGCCCGCGACATGTTTTAGCAGAGAGACGCAATGAATACAAGTAGAATGACTTTCTGTTTGTCGAGATGTGGCATTGCATGTTATTGTTAAAGGCGGTCAAAAGCTAAATCGTGCCATCTTCAGCAAATTAACCACTGCTCTGGTTCAGGCCTCCATAATTTCCCATCGGCTTGAGTAACGAGACGCCAAATGCGACGAGCAACGGCTTCCCGCACCTTGCCAAACTTACCTATCCGGACTGCAGCAACTCATTTATAGGCTAATATCTATATATCTAACATGTGAGCCTTCAAATATGGTGTGCAGTTGTGACAGCACCCTAGTGTCGTGAATGTCTTGCACGATACCATTTCACAGCATTACTTGAGTTGCACAGCATCTAGCAACTGGATCACGCTTCTATCAGCCAACAACCAGGTAATAAAGGAACCAAAACTTCCGTCGTTTATATCCTCGTGTCATTAGTGGAATAGCTCATGGAAGCAGATCCCAAAACGTATTCATACGCAACATCACTGTACTCATTTCCCTAGGTAGGTACGGGAACATATCTCCCTGGCAAACCCGCCACATATCAGCACGCATACTTCGTACATAATCAAATCGCCACACAGAACTCCCACCACGGGCCAGCCGAAGCAGAATACCGCCGTCCAATATTACCAAGGTATATAGAAGCCAGACCCATCGCATCGCATACATGTGACGGCTGCTCATAGTCGCAAGAAATTAACAAAAGAAAAGAAAGCAAATGACCCAGAGAGGAACGAGCCGTCGCGGAAGCTATAATCGTGGGAAAAGGGAGAGAAGAAAACATCATCTTCCGTGGTATCAGTGTTCCATAACGCCAAGCCCTTCCTTCCTTTGAGATAGTCGTAGTACATGGGTGAATATGTGTCGAGATGGATAATTGGCGGAAAGTCGCGAGCGTCGGTAGTCTACCAACCCTTCTTTCTGGCAAAGCGCTTATTCAGTAGAGCCAGCACCTTGGGTACGTTAAATTGAACGTATTCTAGGTCGAGCTCGTCTTGGTTGTCCTTCTGCATCTCAAGCAAGTCATCCAGCTTGAGATCCAGCTCTAAAAGGCCTCTGTTTCGTCCTGTTTGCTTCAGTTAGCGATCATGACTAGGTCTAGGAAGCGGGAAAACTAACCTTTGTAATGAAGAGAGATGACAAAGGTGCCCGGCAACGGGCTCGTAAAGTTGAAGTAAATGTTGGCTCGTCTGTTGTCGGGAACATTACTCTTCTGGATGACACCCTCCTTCTCAAGTTGCTGATGAGTGAACTTGTACGGTCCCAAAACTTGCTGTTTCTGCTGCTTTCGTCGAGTGCCCTCACTCTGGGATCGCACGTTGTGCAGGTAGCTCTTATATGTCTCCAGTTGTCCGACCAGATAAGTGTTGTGGTCACGAATCGTCTTATATACCTCCTCAAGCTTTGACGTCTCGGTGATAACGCCGTCTTTTAGGGAGCCCAGATGCTGCAACTCCTGCTCCACCTCGTCTCGCAAAAGACCAAATTGGTCACTCTTGTCGATAACGCGCAGTTCCTGCAGTTGTGAAAGAAGTTCCATGGCTCGAATGCCCTTTCGAACCATGACCGCGTCGTTGCGGCTGGTGGCTGCAGCATCGGCGACACGCTCCAGACGCAAGGGTCTTCTCGCCACGCTACTATTGGATGGAATTGAACGCATAATCTGCACGAAGATGGATTTGGCTTCCATAAAGAACACTTCCTCCTGTGTGATGTCCAGGGCTGCAGTTAAATCGTCAATCGCCGTCTCCCATCTGCTAAACAGGGGTAAGTTCATGACCCTGTTCTCCTTCCGCGGCACCTGAGGTGGGGATGGACCCAGCTCAGCCATGATGATGGCGAGATGCGAGTTGTCGTCCTTGCAAAGCGCTTGGTGATGCTTATCGATGAGCCCATGCGTGGCGTAGATCTCATTTAATGTGATATCGAGTTCTAGATCCTTTTTGGAAAGTGCAACGTAGTTATCCATTTCTAAACTTTCGTAGAAATCCTGAACTTCGCAGAGATCGAGCATGAACTTGTTGATTCTGTCCTTGTTGGACTGAACAAATGGTTGCAGCTTGGCCATGAACGGCTCCTTAGCATATGAGGGCTTGTTGGCCAAGTTCTGGAGCATCTTTGCGATGTAAGTCAGGGTTCGTCGCGGTTTCTCAGCGGGAGTGCCATCAATGAGCATGTACGACTTCGGGGTGACGATGGCGGGGTTGATGAAGCGCAGGAAAAAGAAGCCACCAATTAGAGTGCAAATGGCCTGGTCGTTAGCATCGGGATACTTGCGCTTCGTCAAACTCCTGATCTGTTTGCAAATCCACCGGATACCATACGGAGCCTCTTCCAAGCCTTCGATGATGGTGTTCAAGAATCCGTTGGCGATTTCCGTGAGCATGGTGAGTCGCGGCTCGATGATGGCTTGAACTTGTGGATTCTCAGCAGCCTGTTCGCCGGTGATTCCTTTTGGTAGGGAAGCGGGTAGACTGCCGGTATCTTCCTCGATCTGCTCAATCATGCGTTCGTATACCTTGAGAGGGTTGATCTCCAGGTCTAGGTCCTTCAACTCGATCAAGCCATTGATCCTATCGGCAAGAACGGACTTGAGGAAACTCTGACCGGGTCCTCGTCGAGTGTAAGTCGTCATCATACGAGAAACAGGGGTGTTAGCTCGTAGGAGCGAGGAGTAATCAGGCGTGTTATCGAACTGATAGGTCAAAACAGACTGGATGATGGATTAGAGTGAGTCTCGCAAGCTGCCCAAAGAGAGTTGGTCATACCTGAAACATGGTTAGAAGCAAATGTTCTTCTCGGCTCTCGTACTGGTTTCCGTAGATGGTGAACATGACGGTCTGCAGGAGTGAATCGATTTCGGCCATGGTGACCAGCCTACACAAATGCGCAATGTGTCTAGGCTCTGACTGCAATAGAAACAGCAGATTTCCGTACTTTTGTGTCTTGTCATCATTGGGAAAGACGCCCTGCTGCATCTCGGTGGCGTCCTCTAAGTGACTCGCAACTTCGTTTTGCTACAATATTATCAGACAATGGTATGTGGGGTGATGTATTACGGAGCAGCGTACCTCTTCCAGAGCCATGCGATTCTGAATCAGCAAAGCAATGCGAGAATCGAGATATCGAACATCCTTTTCTAGGACGAAATTCTTCTTGGATTGGGAAGAAATCTTTGACTTCAGATCACGAAGGATCTTTTGCGCTGTAATTTGGAAGTCAGTCTCTTGTTTGGATGGGGTATCAAGAACGGGGCAAGGTATACCTTTAGCAAGCTCATCTTCAATTTGCAAGTCCCCCTCATTAGCTGACATGGACATGTACAAGGCAGACATGGAGTAGCGCTTCGACTGGCGCGCTGAGCGCGAGCCATCGTAGGAAGACATGGTGTTCTGGCGGGTCAGAGGCTGGAAGGAAGACGATGATGCAGTTGAGGCTCGTGATGGGGTCTGAAGCATGACCGACATGGTGGTGTCGAGAGGCCAGAGACAAAAACGAGGGGCGGAGGTCAGGGTCTTCAGCCCTCGAACCTCAAGAGCTGCCGGTTATGGCAGTGGCGCGGAGCTTGTTGTTCTTATTGACAGGCGCCAAAATTGAGAGGGAGCAAAGGCGAGGTGTAGGCCAATTTGCGCTCAACCCAACGGCGTGGTGGTTCGATCGTACAAGGGAGGGTTAAAATGCCGCGATGAGAGGTTGGAGAGGTTAACGAATAGGCGACGGTAATTGGCGAGCGCGCAAGTTGTAAGGAGGCGAAATCGGACGGAAGAATCAGTCGTCGTTTAGTGATGCGTAGAGCCACGGGACGCCGTTGGCTTGATTGATGGTGTAACGAGATGACAATTCGAAGGGCGACTGGACGTCGGAGTCGGCGACGGCGAAAGCCACGACGGCGATGTCAAATAAGCGACGTGGTGCAAAACCGGGAGTTCAATCGAGCGGTGTCAGATAACGGGGTAGTGGGCGAGGGCGTTTCGGTTGGTAGGGAGCGTTGACGGCGGTTGGCGATGGTGTGTAAAGCGTGGGAGCTCAGGCTGGTGGTGATTGATGGGCCAAGGAGGTTTATGCACGGCTGAGACGCGGATTTCAGGAGCAGACGG
>JAANBC010000580.1:0-19061 GCA_014621405.1 Stylonectria norvegica | reverse complement strand
GTTTGAAGTTCCCAAGCCCGGTAAACCGTTCCCATGACTGATCGTTTCTTTAACCACCCTTCAGCTGAGTTCTGTCTCCTGGAGCAGCTTCTCCCCAGTGGACCCCATCACCCCTTTGCGAAAACCATGCTGGGCCATTTCGACAAGCTCAACACGTCTCTCAAGTCGGTACACCAGTATCCCACCCTCGAAAACCAACGAGCGCGATTTCAGAGTCGAGGCTGGAGCCATGTTGCCATCTGGGATCTATGGGAAGTCTGGAGCAGTGACGACTTTCTCAGCCCTTCCGAAAGGGTCGCCCTGGACGCCGTAGAGCCATTCGACGAGTGGGAGGAGTTCATCCTCTTTGCGCGCCATTACTTTGTCATGCACGCTGTAGCTACTGCGAACGCCCAAAGCCCACCGAAGGATCAAGAAAAAGAACGCCACGTTGAACCGTCGGTCAATCTGGACATTACTCGTCAAGGTTCTATAAATGCCCCTAAACGACGCTTTGGAGCCGCCATGGTTGCCTCGAACCCAGAGGGACTGCGCTACGCCGTACACGCCCTGGGGATTGGCACCCACGGGAGAATTGGCTCCTGTGATGTCTTTTCCCTGGGAGGGCTTGACCAGCAGCTGAGCATGTCTCCTACCGGTCCCTCTCCGCGAGTATGCTATACCCTCACCGATCTTGGCGCACACGGCGTGCTACTTACGGGGGGGCGTGCCTCGCCCACGAGCGCCTTCGCAGACTGCTGGGTATTCAAGAGGGACTCGAATAGCTGGCGGAAGACGGCGGATCTCCCGACACCCTTATTCCGACATTCTGCTATCCGCCTGAAGGGGTCGTCTCTTGCCCTGGTGTTGGGAGGTAAAGACGGTCTCGCGGGCGTGTCTCCCGACTTCTTCGTATTCCATCCTACCAAAGGCTGGCTCAAGTGCGAGACTTCGGGTGCCGCGCCGGAGCCCGTCTTTGCGGCCGTCGCCATCAACTCGTCCAGCCCGAGTAGCAGCCCGGGACAGTTTCGCGGGCTACTGTCTGGTGGCATGTTGCAAGATGGCACAATCAGCACCAAGGCTTACCGATGGGAGCTCAGTGTCGTCGGGTTTCAGCCGTTGCTCCGTTTCGAGATTCTAGAAAGGCCATCTCCTCTTTTGTCAGTCGTTGGCGCACAGGTGGTCGAGGTAGGCTCTGCCACTGCAATTTGTGGCGGCGTCGGGCATGATACATCCATACAAGGCCAGGGGATATCACTTGTGGCGTTTTCAGACCAACTCTTCAAGGTCGTCGGCTCGGCGCCGTCAAAGGAGAGCAGTGAGCAACGGCCACTAATGATTGGTTCATCAGTCGTGTCGTTGGACACGAGTCTCCTCATCGTCGGCGGAGGCGCCACGTGCTTCTCTATGGGAACGTTTTGGGAAACTGGCGTATACACGGCTGAAATTCCACATAATTTCTCTGAAACTTCAGCTCTGAAGTCGGTTCCCAGGCCTCTCAAGATTGACTATGTTGAGTCGCCCCAAATCATTCACTCCAGCAGCGACGAACTCGATTTATCTCGTCTGGCTTCAAAGGCGGCTGTGACTACCATCGATCGTATCAAGCTGAGCTCCGAAATTGGTTTCCAGGAGCTACTTCGGAATCGGAAGCCCGTGGTCATCGAGGGCCTGACTCTAGGCGAATGTGTGGACAAGTGGACGACGTCATACATGGTTGATCGCGTGGGCGAGGAAAAAGAGGTACGTTGTATAATCCGGTGATAGTCTGGTTGAATATCTGAACTTACCTCGATCAGGTTGTTGTTCACGAGTGCCAGTTGGACACGGAAAAGTTAGACTTCAACTCCAAGAACTTCCGATACGTTACCGAGTCATTCAAGTCCTTCATGGACAAGGCACAAGCCGGGAAACGGCTCTACTTACGGTCTCTTTCCGAAGAGAAGCCCTCTGAGTCTCCTGCCAACGTCGACGAGGACTTCCCATCATTGACCGCCGACTTTGTCATCCCAAAAGAGCTCGAGTATGTCAAGGAGCACCTGTTCAGCTCGGTTCTAAGGATTTCTGGTCGCGTAAATATGTGGTTGCACTACGATGTGAGTCCTGCTCCCGCTTGCTTGTGGGCGGCGAAGCGCCGATGTGTCAGAGCTGACCCGTTTCCATAGGTCATGGCCAACGTCTATACCCAAATTCGAGGGTCAAAGCGCATGGTTCTCTTCCCACCTACCGATGTCTCCCATCTGGCATTTGCCCCGGGGGCATCGAGCTCTAGTCTCGACGTCTTCAGTGCGTTGGACACACCCCTGATGGCGGCTACACATCCCTATGAAGCCATGCTGAACCCGGGGGACGTCTTGTTTCTGCCACCCATGTGGTTCCACACGGCGAAGCCCACCACCGATATGAGTATTGCCATCAACTTTTTTTTTCCGTGACTTGGAGAGCGGATATTCGGCCGGTCGAGATGTCTATGGCAACAGAGACCTCGCCGCGTATGAAAAGGGGAGACAGGACGTGGCGCGTATAGGCAAAAGCTTCGACCGTCTGCCACCAGAGATTCGAAAGTTCTACCTTGGGCGACTTGCAGACGAGCTGCTACATGATGAACAGGGCTAGCGGTCGTTGCGTTGACAGACGTGTTTTGCCTTTTCGTAAAATGCGTCTTGAACGCAGTATGTCACGACTGATTGTTCGTACTTTTGACATGACGTTTGCGGCCACGTTGTTGCAGTCGGGGACACCCTCGGCTTACACGGAGACGGCAGGCTTGTCTCAGAGGGCGATGCCGCATGAACCATTGCCCTGAACTACCCAGGCGATGGCAGACGGCACGGGATGTGAGTCCCAATAGGAACAGGTCAATGACCTCTAGCAACGTTCAAGATAGATAGTCGGCGGGGACAGCCCGATTGGGTATAAGACAGCCCCTTGCAGCGCCTCCCTACCGAGTTAGCGAGATCTCCTGGAAAAGTATAATTCGATACGTCAGAAACAAAACACCCATGCCCCGATAGAGAAGGTCGAGGATGATATTGTACGAAGTACAGAGTGACGGTGGGTGCACGGTGCATCACAGCGGCGCCAAAGAATGGGTTGATGGGGCCGTTTCGCGAAGCCTCTCCCGGTGGCTCGGATCATCGCATTGACTGGTGCCTGTGATGGATGATGGGGTGCCTCATCACAACCACCATCCTTCCAGTCTCGCCTCACTTTCTAGTCTTCGGCTCGAGCCTAATAAGAGCATAATAACTGTCAGCGTTGCGGCAGCCGACGACAAACAGACATACCTTGCCATACGTGCAGAGTACTTCGTACTTGGTAGGTAGGGCGGAGGCCGCGGCTGCATTCCTCAGCAGAAGAAACTTCACTTCTTCGACGCGCCTGTGACACTGCCGTCTAGTTTGGTCCAACGCGCCATTTTCGACCGTGTGCTTCGTAGGTACCACACTCGGGCACTGTACCTTACCTTAGTCGTTGGCCGGGAACATGGTAGATACATACGAGCACGACTCCAAGCCCGCGTAGTCAAGTAATCGAGCTAAGCCCTCAGCCATGAACCAAGTGCTAGCTCGGGAAGCATAGTACAGAATCTCCTCTGAGAAGATGACGAGACCCAATCAATCATGAGGGGACCAATTCTTGTGAGCTGAACAACTATAAAAGCGTCAGGCTCAGCAGTCGCCCCGCGATGTTCGAGACTGACAGCGCCGGCACCTACACCTTCGTGCCTTTGGATATGCCGTGTGCACGATTCAGTGGAGATGTAAGCTGTCTACTCGAGTGTTGACCCTCTGTTGACCCCTCGAAATCCCTAGTTGGAATATTCGCAGCTGAAAATGCGGCCCGAAAACTCTACCCTAGTACCTTTTGTCCTAAGAACGGTGGGAGGAAGAGGCTGCCAAAGCTGCCTTTCTTGACTAATTAAGTGCCTTGTCAAGTCCGAGAGCCATGTACTCAAGTACTGTAATGTTTTCCATCAGCAACTTGGCATTTGTCCTGTGTGTCTGAGACATGTGGTATCAGAATAAGCAGCTGCAGCGTCATCGTATTTAGCCGAAGGCGGGGAGGCCAGGGATGCGTTATTACGGGCGCAACATGTCGGTCCTTGAAGGTATTTGTCTGAGAATCACCCAGCGGAGCGTGCATAATTGATAATAAATGGCGCCCGTGGCTGCGACACCTCGCACGCTCGAGCGAGCAGCATCAAACCGCTAGCAAGGGTTTGGTCCCGAGGGCCAGCCAAATGCCAAAAGGGAGATCGATAAATCGACGCTACTCGTACCCTTACAAGTAACAACCTTGCAAGTGCAAGTTGCTGCTCGGCCGGAACCATCTGCCATGTTAATCTCTCACTCAATCGCCTTGACGTCTCAGCCAGCCACCTGCAAGGACACCGCTAGAAAGGCAGAGAACCCGGGGGTACCGAGAAGAGAGATGAAGCTTCCTCACCCTTTTCTTTGCCGTTAATCATCGTCGTCTTCTTCCTAGCTTGCTAGCCTGGCGAAGCAGTGTCTCCCTACACACATGTCCCTAGACTAGGTGGTGTGGTAACATTGAAGCACGGGATGTGTGCTCGTACTGAGGTGTCGTGCTATACTTGTACGAATAGTAATCGCCGTACTTTGCAGCTCAAATCCGAGCGCATGCCCTTGGCGTCCCGCCAGCGAGGCTTGACTTGCCACCACCACCGAGCCACTCGGAGGCTTGTTGACAATTCAAAGCACCCAGTGAAGTCTCCGTTCTGGGCTTTAGCGCGGTACCTGGGTGGCACTTCTTCATACTCGAGAGGAAGCCACCGCATCTCATTACCATGGCTCAGTTTCTATTGGCTGTCTCTTAGCCTGCTGCTACCTTAGATAGATCTCTTCTCAGGCGAGTGACCCCGAGTCCCGATGGATTGCTCGTGGGCCCCCGACCTAGTCTATGCCGTGCGTGAGTGGACCAGCCTCTCCCCATGTCCAAGCAGCTGCTTCTTGCTGCAGTTAGATATGCAAGGTGGTTCAGCCCATATTGCGAATACACGTCCATTGGGCACCCTCCAAGTCGAACACTGGGCCGCCGTCGTGATCCACCAGAAGTAGCTCGCAATAATAAGAAGCGTGCATGTCCAGATCTCGATTGCCGCCTTCTGTGGACGTTGACAGCTACGGGAACCGCTGCCAACGAGCTCCCCTTCGCAATGTCTTCCGAAGAACTCCTTCGCCAGTACCAGGGCCAAATTGTTCCTCAGAGCTACAATGCAGGCTTCGTCGCTCTCAGCTATGTCGTCAGCTTTGTTGGGGCTGCCTCGACGCTTGAGCTCATCAACCGCCGAACAGGTTTCCGGGGCCTCTTCAATCAGTGCGCAGCTCCTCTCCATCTGTGAAGCACAGTCGCGAGCAACATTTCACTAATTGATTAAAACAGCCTGCTCTTGGTGAGCTCAGCCGTCACGATGGGCGGTATATCCATTTGGTGCATGGTAGGGAGCCTGACGCGAGAGACTAGTTCGATACGTGCTCACAAATCGGCAGCATTTCATCGGCAATCGAGCCATTGACCTGGCAAACGGAGAAACCGAGTTGCAAGTCGCATACTCTGGAGGTTTCACCGCCGTGTCCTTTTTCGTCCCGATCTTGGTACTCCTCGCTGCCTTCATCGCCATCGGATCTAACAACGCCGTGTCCTGGTGGAGAGTCACAGTCGGCGGTGTTCTCTGTGGTGCCGCCGTCTGTGGTATGCATTATTTGGGAAACGCATCCATCGCCAACTATCGCTGCGTGTATAATTCAGCATATGTCGCCGGAGCCGCCATAATTGCTGTTGTTGCTAGCATCGTCGCTTTGGCCATATTTTTTGTCTTCCGAGCCACATGGGCCAGCTCGTGGTGGAAGCGGGCCGTTTCTGCGGTAATCTTGGCGGGTGCTGTATCTGGGATGCATTGGTGCGCCGCTGTTGGGACACGATATCGACTCGTCGACATAAAGCCCAAGGGCAATGAGCCTACCAGGAGTGCGACGGTGATTGTCGTAATCTGCCTTGTGAGTACCTCTGTACGTCATATGCTCGTAGGTTCCGTTAGCTAACAACCACAGTCGCTTGGTGCATGTTTCATCATCGCCGGTTCCGTCATTCTCAGAGCTCGAAATGTGAGAAGGTCGGGCCTTCGAGCGCAACAGATCACACTAGGCAATGCCATCTTCGATAAAGCCGGCAGATTACTGGTCGATCCTGATGGATACATTCCCAGTACAGTCGTTACAGACTCGTTCCTAGAAAAGGTATGGGTTTTGCGTCCCCTCATGTGGCTCGAGACTAACGACGACAGAATACCAAGGAGGGCTTCAGCATCGCCCATCCACTGTTCCACTGGATGTTCCAAGCCTCGAGGAACTGGAGTGGGATTTCGAGTCTGGTTGGTGGCATGAGACAGCACCTAGCACAATTACCACACTCGGGTCGTGAAGACGGACGACGGGGTATCCAGCTGATGAACGAGAATGGTGAAATGATTCTTGGTTACGACGTCATTTTCCGGGAGCTGTTCTGCCTAGCGGCCGTTGCACTTGGTGATCGATTGAGAGAGCACCTGACGTCGACTGGAATCCTTTGGGACGAGATCCTTCCCACTGGATCAACAGTCAGGCGACTACCGGCACAATTGCAGAAGCAGCATCGAGGCAGTCCCCCATCATCCAGTGCGGGTGTGGCTGCAGACCATACCGGAATCGATCTGGAAGAGAAGGGTGTTCAGATGGTTCAGCAAGAGGTATATGGCCGTGGATCCTTGATGATTCTGGTCCGCCGAGTAGAGACGGATCGCGACGCAGAGCGACTTGTGTCCGCAGGCTATCGTTTTGCAGAACTTCACCAAGTCAGTGAAATCGTCAGAGCCAGCATGCAGATCCAATCACCAGACTTCGAATCGAAACTTCGAGATATGGCCAGATACGCAGACAAACAAAATCGCGTGCCACCCGGTGTCCACTTGGGCTTCTTCGCCATTCGAGCTCGGGTGAATGGCGGATTCGAGGTTCTGGTGCGGAAAGGGGCACGGAATCTCCTCCCGTCCCAGGCCCTTCCTATGAAGAACCTTGAGCGGTGGCATAAAGAATACTTGGACCGGCTTGACGGCCTATCGGTATCTAGGGTCCTTCAAAAACTTAGTGATCAGGGTATATCAGGTGGTCCCGCTCAGGAGACGGCATTTGCGGTGCAACTCGGCAGCGCCATCAGGGCTCTCCGGAAATGGATGCAGGAACCTATGTTTGAAGAGGCCATTCTAACGAAAACAGTGGTGCGACTCCCGTGCCGAGATCAGGATCGTCAGCTCGAGGCGTCAATGATAACGCTGCGACTGGTGATGCCGATCCATTCGGTTCCGTCCAGCGCCAACTGCGAACTGGTCCCCCTCCCATTCTTCAAGATGCACCAGATCTCGGATCAATACCAACAGGCATTCACGGGCGGCGTCCATCGTGAGTTTGGCCCAATGGGGAAGAGTCGTGGGACGGTGCTAGAGGAAAAGGCGTCGCAGCTGTCATCGAAGCTGTGGCAACTTGGTCGGTCAGACAGGTCGGGAGGCACCAAGACAAACGGCAAGCTGGGCGTGACTGGGCGTGGCCTGTCAAGAGCCGACTCCGGCCGATCAAGCTCGACGATCAACCTCTACCAACCAAACACCAATCGAGGCTCCGATTCAATCGATGCTAGGGAAGAACCCGGGGACTACCCGTTGCAGGAAGACACCCAGCAAGCGCCGCCGCCTTCGTATGGCGGCATCATGGTGTTCCAGGAGATCTCAGTCGATGTCGAGGATGACCAGGATGGGCCAGGGCGTTTGGGTAGCCAGGATACGGCGATTGCCGATACGCGAAGCATCAGCCGCAAGCCGCCTTCAGCATCGGGTGCAGCATCAGGGATTGAGATGCACTCTATGGGCCACGTCGGAAGCAACGTGCAGGTTGGATCGCGTGCCGCCAACCGCGTCGAGACACATGCGGGAGAACCCCACCCCATGCCGTCGTTTGTGGATGTCTTGTTCTCCGAGTGCGTCGAGAGCCGTTAGTGCTGGTCATGTGTGTATGTGATGAAAGGGCGTTTCTCGGTCTGGCTGGGTGGGTAAGGTAGGTAGTGGAGGTTTCGGTCTTTGGATATCAAGGAGGCAGGAGTTAGAGATGGACCAGGATACATAACATGGAAGAGGTAGTAAATACTGCATCCGACTGAGACGGATCACCCCTAGGAATAATGATTAATTCTTCATCGATGGGAATAGTATGGTGAGCTGTGATTGCAAATGCGAGCTCACAACCCTGTTGCATAGAGCATCCACATGGACTGGGACGGTGGATGTTGGCAATTACCGTAGACTGTCTTCCAATATCTTCAACTTTGGGGGAGTTTGGGGGTATAATTAAAGAAGTTTGGTTGGTGGAATATCTTTGTCCCGAATATGGCCGATTCTCCGGGCCGTGAAGAACATAAAGCCCAATGGCTCGGAAGCCCCCAACCTGCAAGCGCAACCTTGAAGCAGAGGTCCCCGCGCCTTCCCCCAAAGTACCGACGGTTGCCCCTGTAACCACCCCTGTGACAGTGGAGCCCTTGGGGGAGCTTCACAGGGCCTCAGCGCCCAGCGATGACGCGCTGTGGATCCTGTACAGGGCATCCATGGAAAAGATCCTAGGATCCCTCAATAACCGTCGGGTTTTGCAGCTCCTTCATCAGCTCCGACATTGCGACTGGCGCGAATACCCGCAGAATCCGCCATGATCTGAACTTCGCGTTTAACCCGGGCTCACTTCGTCTTTGCCCGAGAAGAGAACCCGTGAGTGAGTCTCTTGACTTGTCTTTCTCGGGCGCGGGTGCCAGCGCGGGTGTGGGGGAACCGAGCCGCTAGTAGGGAAGCTCATATTTTGCATGTGAACTGGAGCTTCTGCCACTGCCATCGCGAGACGAATACTTGGTTCGCTGCCAACACCTTTTGGGACTGCCGATCTAGAGGATTTTTTTCTCTTTGTATTTTTTTGGGGGCCTTTTGCCATTCTTCCTCCTTCGTCTACGAAGGCTATTTGCCTCCGTCACCTGCTTCTTTGCGGGCAGCGACAACGCCAACGCCAACGCCAACGACTACAGCCTCTGCATGTCCATCTCCAACCTCGGCGACAACGACTGTCACAGCTTCTACGGAAGAAAACAATAAAGAAACGCAAATACCTCCCAGCCGAAGCAGCTCATACCAACAGAACCCAGCTCGAGATGCCTCCCGCGGCCGCTGGCGCGCGTGCCCGCCTTTTCAGGCGCCTCCTCCTCCCTGGTGCCGTTGTTACCTCGAGCGCCGTCCTGCTCTACAGCTACCGACCACGGGAAATTCCTGGCTCTTCCTCGCCGGCCGTCCCGCCGCCGGCCTTCGGCGCCGATGGCTCCTTCAAGCTACCCCGGTTCCCCCGCGTCAAGCACCGCGCCGAACAACTCGCCGATCTGCGCAGGAGCTCCGAGCCTGAGGCCCCCGAGTACGACATGCTCATCATCGGCGGAGGTGCCACCGGCGCCGGTGTTGCGTTGGATGCCGCCACTCGTGGGCTCAAGGTGGCCATGGTAGAACGTGATGATTTCAGCAGCGGCACGAGCAGCAAGAGTACCAAGCTCGTCCATGGTGGTGTCCGTTATCTAGAAAAGGCAGTTTGGGAACTGGACTACAGCCAGTATGAGCTCGTCAAGGAAGCCCTCAAGGAGCGGAAGTATTTCCTACAGACAGCACCACACCTGAGCTCTTGGCTGCCTATCATGCTTCCCCTCGACAAGTGGTGGAAAGCTCCATATTACTGGGCTGGCACCAAGTTCTACGACTTTCTTGCCGGCAGCGAAGGCATCGAGAGCTCGTACTTCCTGACCCGGAGCAAGGCACTTGAGGCATTCCCCATGCTCAAGCAGACCGATCTTGTTGGCGCTCTCGTCTACTACGACGGTGCCCACAATGACTCTCGCATGAACGTCTCTATTGCCATGACTGCTGCCCTTTACGGAGCCACTGTAGCCAACCACACCGAGGTGACGGGTCTCGTCCAAGACGACCAGGGCAAGCTATGCGGCGCGACGCTGAAGGACCGCGTTGCAACCAAGGATGGCCGGCCTGCTGCAGATATCACCGTGAGGGCGAAATGTATCATCAACTGCACCGGACCCTTTACCGACTCGATCCGCAAGATGGACGACCAGAACTGCACAGACATCGTCGCCCCTTCTTCCGGAGTCCACGTTATCCTGCCTGGATACTTCAGCCCCGCAAACATGGGCTTGATCGATCCCTCCACGTCAGACGGCCGTGTCATCTTCTTCCTCCCCTGGCAAGGCAACACCATCGCCGGCACCACCGACTCGCCGTCGCCCATCTCCCACAACCCGCTGCCTGACGAGAAGTCGATCCAATGGATCCTCCAGGAAATCAACCATTATCTGTCTCCCGAGATCAACGTCCGGAGGGGCGACGTGCTGGCCGCCTGGTCCGGCATCCGACCCCTTGTCAAAGATCCGAAAGCCAAAAATACCGAGTCCCTCGTCCGCAACCACCTCGTCGATATCTCCTCCTCGGGCCTGCTCACCTGCGCCGGTGGCAAATGGACCACGTACCGCCAGATGGCTGAGGACTGCGTCGACGCGGCCGTCAACGAGTTCACTCTCCAGCCCAAGGCCGTGACCGATGCGCCCCGCGTCAGCGGCACCGAGATTATCGACGACGGCGCTACCCTCGACGGCTCGTGCCAGACACACACGGTTCGCCTCGTCGGCGCCCACGGCTTCAGCAAGACACTCTTCATCCCTCTCATCCAGCGCTTCGGCGTCGAGACCGAAGTGGCCAAGCATCTGACCGAGTCCTACGGCGACCGCGCCTGGTCCGTAGCTGCGCTGTGCAAGCTGACCGACCAGCGGTTCCCTGCCCGCGGCGAGCGCATTTCCCAACTTTATCCCTTTGTCGACGGTGAGATCCGCTACGCCGTTCGACACGAGTACGCACAGACTGCCGTCGACGTTCTCGCGCGACGAACCCGACTAGCTTTTCTTAATGCCCAGGCAGCGCTCGAAGCCCTCCCCAAGGTCATTGACATTATGGCAGAGGAGCTAAGCTGGGACAAGAAACGCCAAGAGGTGGAGTGGAAAGACAGTACGTGTTGCCAGATCTCCCCACTCTCCGTGACACACCCCGCTAACGACGGCTTTCAGCTGTTGCCTTCCTCGAGTCCATGGGTCTCCCGCAGCCCATGCTCTCAGCTACGCGTAAGCAGGTCGAGCAGAAGAAGCTCGACTTTGCTAGTTCGCTGGAATGGAAAATGTACTCGCGCCACGATAAACCGTTGGAGGACTGAGGCAGGGTAAGGCTGTGCTTTTCCCCCCTTTGAAGGACAAAAGTTTGGAGGACTGATCAGTCAAAGAGGATCAAGACTCCTGAGGAGAGATCTTGCATAGGCGTTTGGAATTAGGTAGGCGTCGTTGGAACGGATAATGCAACAGGTCCATTCAATAGTTTCAGGTAACGCCATATTCCCTGTGATGTACCATTGCCTAATGTACTTATATAATTGTTGTTCATTTTACCTGGTAAACTACAAGCCAGTCACCACCAGCACCTCGGATCTTGATAATTACGATAAGGAGTAGCAAGCAAGGTTGTCAGCCAAAAGGAAGATAGTCACCTCATGAAGATGAGGGAGCATCGTGGGCACAATCAAGGTTCACTAGTTGAGAAAGGATAAAAGTATGCGTGAATAAATCATGTTTGGTGTTTAGACATTATGTCTTGTATTCTCCTTGTGAAGTTGAGCAGCAAGAACTTGCCTATCTATCTTGTTCATTTCTCATCTTATGTCGTCCGTAGACATCGTTAGACCCAGGATCCCTCTCCTGTAGCCGCCTCATGGCCCGATATGCTCCGTCGTCAAAATATAAAACTCCTGGTTGTGGCCTGGTGCGTACACGCAGAGCCGAATCGTCTCGCCATGAAATAGCGACACCAAAATCCGTATGCTCCCAACCCCAGAAGCAAAACCCCCATAAAACGCCTCGCAGCATCTCTCGCTATGCCGTTTCTTCTACCATTCCATGTATGCAGATCGAGATGATGAGTAAAGTAAATCGTAATGTGTTCCAACGATTTGAGCGCCCCCTTTTTTCCAAAATGAACTCCCCATTCGGTGTGACAGCTTTTGATACACACGCGCCAAGATTGGCGCCAGTTTGTACAAAGGTGTTTGACTTCCACTAATATCTTCAAGCAACTTCCTCAAGTGAACGAATGATGTCTTGAAAGTGAAGATGACGCTCCTACTTTGAAGACTCGCTGAAGTAAACTGGATTTGCTTCCATTTGCTCGTCGATATCGTAACGAAATCGTCTCGCATTCGTGGATGCATTTTTCCATTGGGCAATTGTGCTTCTCGCTCAACATCGAGTCCCATCCATATGCATCGCCTTGTGTGGAAGCGTGACGGCAAGACTCAGGATCGAGCGTAGTAGCGACAACGTCGACATCCTCAGAACCATCTTCGTGTTGGAGATAGTTGGAAAAGTCACTGAGAGACGTCGATGCATTTGATGTGGCTCGAGACGAGTTTGTCAACACCTCATCGGTGCCAAGGTCGATGTAAATTTGTTCAGCAGGATCAACCTCCAGTGCCTCGATTGATACAGTCGAATGGTTCGCATCGTGGTGATAAGTTCTCACCAACGATTTCCAGTCCCGGGAGTCCATCGAAAGTGGGCTCTTGTGATAGGAGTCGGTGTTCAGCATCTCGTGAGCCTTGTTGGCGTGGTTCCTGGACCTCAGTCTTATGCTTTTCTGTACAACAGGCAATGGCTGCCCACCACATGCAGTAGTAAGGTTCCCGACCGTGCTTTCCCCAGATTCACCAACTCGCCCAGCGTCAAAGGTACGGTTCCAACCGTTCTCTGATTCACCTGGACAAGACAGCCTTTCAGGATGAGAGACTCCCCATTCCTGACTAGTGTAATCGGCTGGGTTGGTTGAAGTAGGTACTGACACGGCCTGTGACCATCAAAAGGACTCTTGCATGTCCAAGTCAACGTCGCCAGAAGATGCCGAAGTCGGAATCGAACGGCGGCTGATGCTCTTACGGTTGAAGCCTAGCTTGGCGCCCATCTTCTTCCAGCCTTTGTTGTGGGCAGCAACGGCACGTTGAAAGCCTCCCGGAGAGGTGCTGAATGCCCACTCGGATGTAGGTGGCGTAGTGGGAGGAGTCATGGGCTCCATTGCGGTAGGCGAATTGCAGTCGCTGTCGTCAGTGTCCGAATCGACACCGCGGACTGAAGTCGTGGAGCGGTTTGCGACTCCCATTTTACTGTGGTGATGGTATCGAGATGACCGGGCATGGTCTTCTAGAGATTCGAACTGCGGGGGGGCAACGGACTGAAGGAACGGGACCAGGAGGGAGTCATTCATCAGTTCGAATATGATTCGGCCAGCCTCATCCAAATGCGACGGGTGAGGAGGAGTAGGTCGGCTGGGAAGGTTGAGGAGATGGTCGCGCACATGCGCAGGGGTGTTGACCTCTCTTGGGGCGCATGAGATGATGTAAACCTGCATCAACTTCTCCCACAGGGAGCAGACGTGGTCGGCACACTCTTGGCTCCGAGACTCATTCTCGACCATCAGCTGGTTGTAGAAGGAGGCGTACCGCTGAGCGTCGAGGGTGAACTCGAGCGTCTCCATGCAGTGGTTCTGAGAGAGGTAGGCCATAAAGGCGCTTAGGGTCCAGGGTGGTGAAGACACATCCAGGAGGATGTCGGTGAGAGTTGGTGGCTTAGGCCCCGTGGCACCGATCGGGGTCGACCTTCCCGAGGCGAAGACACCGCTCATGGGTCTCGAGGAGGGCAAAGAGACTTCGAAGAAGTCTTCGAAAGCGGATGACGGACGTGGCGATCGTTCTTCGGGTGTAGAGCTTATGCTCTCAGGCGATTGCCTGCGCAAGCGGGCCGTAGCCATTTATGTGTAGTTGGATCGTTTTGGAACTTCCTGGGTATCGGAAGGTAGGGAGAAAGTGTATATGAGTCCACTGTGTTACAACCAATGCGCGTTTGTTTTGAAGATCGGTGTCGTCCAGGTGGGAATCGTTTGAGTCAAGTAGTCCGAGGGTGGACGATCTGAAGACGTGGAGAGGGGAGCGGTAGGTTGTCGCTGGGCGGCGGGAGAGAGCGATGGTGGCGTTAAAGATATCAATGAGTTGCAGATCCGCGTGTGGTGGAGAAAGCAAAGGCAGTAGAGCCGTACTTTGTATTAGATATCGTAGTTGGTTGAAGCGGAGGCTAAATTCGCTGGGGGGCCAGGTCGAATATCTAGGAGTTGCCCAAGTGACGTCTGGGGATAGATTGCGGAGGGACGACAGGACGACAGGGTCGACGAGGAGCCGGTGCAGGAGAGCCAGTCCTGAAGCGGAGATGGCGTCGATGCAGACTGACGCAGACTGTAGCGGTCTCACAGAGACGGAAAGACGTCAAAGACGACTGGAATGTGAGACAGGTCGCAGAGGGCCGCCAGAAGATGGCTGGCGAATGTGCAAGGGCCGTGATGCGCCTTTGGTGCGTCTTGGTACGCCTCGACGCGCCGTCCAAGGGCTGTTTCGACAGGGGGTTCGGGGGGGGAGCAGAGCGTCTGGAAGGAGTCTGGTCTCTGGAGGCTCAGGGTGAGACTTTGGTGGCTTGCAGGTGATCCGAACTCTATCGAAATGTGGGAAGGTTGCAGCGCGGGTTGCAGACGGTTGGTGAGCCGGTGGTTTGTTGGTGGTTGCTGATGCGGGCGCTGATGGCAACGGGGAATGGGGAATCGACGGAATAAGGGCCCAGTGGCGCGGGGAAGAAAGGGTAAAATAGTGGTGGTGGTGGTGGTGGTGTTGTTTTTTCGTAGCGGATGAGGGTGGTATGTAGCCGTAGTGGCAGTTTATTAGTGGTAGTGGTGGTGTTGGTGACGATGAATGGTGATGATGCTGAAGGCTGGCGCGTAGGAGGTATGTGAGTTTATGGCGGTTTGGTGGTGTTGATGTTGATACAGACAACCTGGAACACGGTACAGAAGCTGGGAAGGTACGAGGTTGTACGGGAAGGAAGAGGAACGCCCAATGCGGTTGTCGTCACTGTTAAGACTGCGAAAAGAGGCAAGAGCAACGAGTGGGAGTCCGGGGCGGGGCCGATTGCTTTTATGAGAGGGAGTCTCTACCTACAGAATCCAGTTCGTGAGGAGCCAGGGAGCTTGGGAGCCTGTGAGATCCATCGTAGAAGGGGCAGCTTTGCAGCTTGGGGCGACTTTCAGGTTCCCAGCACACGGCCTGCAGGGTTTACAGGGCCTTTGCTTGCCGTTGCGTAATAAGGGCATCGGGTTAAGCATTGGATTCAAGGATCCATGATGGAACGCAACCCCACTGCGTTACAGCAGCGGCAGCAGTGGAGTGCCGCAGTACGTACAGTACTGTTGCGGACGGGGTACACTCCACGGGGGACGGAGTGAGCGAGAGGGACTGGTACAGACGCTGACAGGCGGGACAGCAGGGTGCTCTGGCGCCAAATTGGCAAGCAAACCAGCCATGCCCCAGTACGCTTTGGGGCTTCTGTGCCAAGTTCGTTCTGGTTCATAGCGGGCCAAGACAGAGGGGCTGAGGGGCCAGAGGGCCACAGCGCATCACAGGATCACCACCGCACACAAAAAGGGCGTGCGATACCGACGCCACACGACGATTCAAGGTACCTGTTATGGTAATCTTGGTGGTCGAGGTACTAAGCGGAGGGGTTAGTGCGAAGTCCCGCCCTACGGCGCCCTTTCTTAGCTGGTACACGACTGCACTCGTCGGCGTGATGGTGCACTAGCAGTCATGCCAGCGGACAGCGCCGGAGTGCAAGCCTGGGAGGTGGACCTGGCGATAGTGACGCAGAAATCAGAACGACATGGCCAAAGTACTCCGCAGGGCGGGCCCGCTAATCGCAAGCAGGAGGTGTCGGAAGTGTGGACCGCGCGGTGGTGTGCACTAGAAGGGCGCTAGAAAGGCGCCAGTGGCCAATTACGGGGGCTTGATGCTGTCCTGGGTTGCAACTTCTGGGTGCGTGCTGGGCTAGCGTCCAGTGGAGCAGAAATTGGACATGTGTGGTTGCACACATGTAGGCCGCTACCACTAGTGGGCACTGGGGTGACAAGGTGAGAGGCTGAGCGTGTGCGGCGACAACCATCAGCTCCATCAGCCCCACCGAAAGGACGCCGCATCTCCAACTGGCAGAAAGCAGTCAAGGGCAGTGTCTCCAAGGAAGGCCAGGTCCGTTCGCGGGCGAAAGACTGGTCACTGCAGTACAGTACATACTGTAATTACAAGGGCACATGCCCTGGGAGTTCTCCCGGATCACGCAATGAGACCCAGCAGCGGTCAACTTGAGGTGAAGAAAAGGACATGGAATCGACAGCCACGCCCTAGCCGTGGATCCTTGATCCCTTGGATGCCGAGCCCACATCACCCACGCCTTAAAGCGGCGATCGACGATCCCTCCTCCGGCCATGGAAGGCTGCTGGAAGACACCTGCTGACGGAACAAATTCTTGGACCTCTTGGTTTTCCTGGGAAAGTTGGGGTCGGGTGGGCTGTGGCCTGTTTGTTGTTGGTTCTAGCTTCTCCTCATCAGCGCCTCCAACTTCCTGTCGCTGCGATGCAATCGATAATTAACCCATCCCATGCGACTAGGTTTCACCCGTGCAGTTCTCCAGTCCGACCCTTTCATCGACTGCATCGAGCATTGAGACAAGACGAGAGCAGACGACATTAGACGACCGGCACGACAGCAGCCGATGACCCGGCCAATAACCTAACAAGTGCTTTGCGGCTCTGATGGAGGGAGTCCATGATGGAAGTCAGCACTTCCGTTCGACCCAAGCCAGACTCGGTAGTAGTAGGGTCAATGGCTCACGAGGCATCTGTGAATAATGCTACGTACTACCAAAAGTCAACACGCCGTCCAAGCCCTGGGTTGAATCTTCTTCTCTGTCGCCGCCCGTTGCCGGCTGTCTCTACCGATGGCCAGGAGACAAGCGCCCGCACGAACACGCAGCCCAACTGTCGTGAACCACTCACTTGACACACCAACAACAACAAGCCTCATCAGGTCTCCCCATCGGCCTGTCAAGCCCCCTACGCCAAGTGGCACCCTCCGGAGACCTGCAAGTGGATATGGGGCCACGGCAATATACGACGCTACTGGTCCACGTCCCCAGCGCCTCTTGGCTTCGCCGCTACAGGACGGCAAGTCTCTAGCTTACCTGTAGCCAAGCCGATCCAAGGCACTAACCAGGGAGACTTTGGCGGCCAACCGAGATCTCGCAACCTTGGGATGGGCTTGTCAGGCTTGGGTGGCTTGCAAGCTTGTCGTCAAGCAAGCATGCTGCACGCCTTGACGCCGCACGAGTTCACACATAACCTGATAATTGCTACCCCCTTATAACCTGGTAATGGGTCTTATTTGAGTTGGCATGATAATAGGGCCAGGAATTTTTCAAGAGGCCACCCCAGGAAATGATTGCAAGGGCACTATAAATTTTAATTAACTATATATTGAAATGTTTCTAGTGGCCCTATTTAATTAAACTAACTATATATTGAAATATTTCCACAGTTAATATAAGGTTATATAATTTTATTTACTATAAAATTTTATATATAATATATTACTAATATTTTCCCTCTTCTTTCCTTATTATCTTTAAATATAAGATTATTTAGCGCTGTATTATTATTATACTACCACGCATTATTACATACCTCTGAAATATTTTAGAAAAGTTTCTTTACTACTGCTATTATGCCTTCTAGATATCAGACTTCTTATAGCTATTTATAGTATAATAAGAAGAAAACATAACTAGAGGGCATTCTATTATAGGAGATAGATAGCATAAGTATAGTAAGAGAATTTGTTAGAAATATTTCTACTAATAACTATAATAGTAAGCTAGAATTATTATTATTACTAGTGAAAAGTTTTATTATTACTCGGAGAATAATAGCAAAACCCTTTATTTTAATATAAGAATTACTTTCTGACCTATTCTAGCATATTACTTATAGAGTAAAGGACTATATTTAGTTATCTATTAGTACTTTAAAGAAGCATATCTTAGAGGCCTATTATTGCGGCATTATATAGAGCTATACTAGCTCACTTAAGGCTCAGGATGACTAACAAATAGCTAGTATATAAGCTTAGAAACATTTCTAATTAATTTCTCTACTAATGTATTTATATATAGATTACTATAGCAAACTATAAGAGCTATTGCTAGGTATTGATGCCAAAATAGACACGCCCTAAAAGGCTAAAATTATAGTATTAGACTATAACTTATTTAATATTCCTTACCTTAATAATAATATAATAGATATTAAATAAATATGCATAAATGCAGAGATTATTAAGAATAGACTATATAAAGCATATAAGTTATAGGACAAATTTGGCTAAGGTATATACTAAACATTTTAGGTAATAATTATATACTAATCTTATTATACAGACTGTCCCCCTATGCCTAATTTCAATCCTACCTATATAGTATAGAAGGTCTATTACTATAATAAGCTAGGGCCAGAGGAGCTGATTTTGCATAAGTCTTGGATTTATTTCTTAATTATTTCACTAGCTAACTTTATTAGCTTTCCCCCCGCATATAAAGAGGCTTGCGCGCAATAAGAAGATTAAGAAGGTGCGTAAGAAGCCTGCTATAGAGAAGGATAATAAAGCTATAGCAAAGGGTAATAAAGTAAAGGAAATTAATAAGTAGAGTTTTAGTATATTTTTAAGATTATATATAATATAGTTATAAGTCTATAATTTAAAATAAATTATAAGTAGTTTCCTAACTTTCAGAATCCAAGTAAATAGTGTTTAAAATATATATAAATTAAATATTTAAAGAGATTAAAATAGTATTTTTTAAAAAGAGTTAAATATTTCCCTTATAAATAATAAGCATTTCCCTTATAGATAATTAATATTTCCCTTATAGATAATAAATATTTCCCTTATTAATAATAAACATTTCCTTAAAATATAATATAGAAATAATAT
>JAANBC010000058.1:0-100695 GCA_014621405.1 Stylonectria norvegica | reverse complement strand
ACTCCCCGGCCCTCAAGCCCGCCGACGCCGCCGCGAAAGCCCCACCCGCTCCGGTCCCGTCCCCGGAGGCCATCAAGGACGAGCTCGAGGCCTTCTGCCGCGACCCTGCCCTCCTCGACGTCTTCTACCGCGAAGCCCTAGAGACGGGCCGCGACGTCCAGGGCACGCCCGCCACAGCCGCCCGCCCGACCATGCTCGAGGCCGTGCCCGAAGCGAGCATTCCCACGCTGGGATTGCCGCCGGGGGTGCTCGGCGGGAGCGACAACGGCGGAAGCATTCGACTCGGCAGTCCCATGTCGTTTCTGCGGAGGGGCAGCGTGCAGCATGATGGAGGCTTGTCTGGGTTGAGTGGCCGATGAAGAGTAAAAATAAATACTTCAAGCTTTCCACGGCACGACACATTTTAACCAAAAATCGACATGTATAAAGAGGGCTGGGATTGTTTAGATTTGTTGTATGTAATGTTATAATGTCAAAATCGCCCGTGTATAATATAGTAATGTCAGAAGTAAACGCCGGATTCAATTATAGATCCAAACACCCCTATCAACTCGGTTCAAACAATTCAAACAACTATCAGGGTATACATATTTATTTCAGGCGAGCGATTTGTTACGTTTTGTATGTGCGTTTGTTCAAATACCCCAAACCCCGTTCCGGTTTCCCGTCCAAGCCAAAACACAAGAAGAAGAAAATGAGCAATGAGAGCGCAAAAATGTACGGTGCGAATTCCGTTGCAGGTTACATACGAGAGACAGCCCCTGCTTGGGGCGGCTAATTAAACAAGTACTAGGACCAAAAGATACGAGAAGAGTAGCCAGTGGAACGTGTAGGCAGACAGCAAAGGAAATCATCTTCTTTGTATTTCTTACTACTAAGCCGGATACCCTGTGGGGGTGTCAGTCAGCTGAAAAGATAGAGGAGGTCGGAGGGGTGAGACTTACACCATGAGCACGTAGCGATAATAGCGTACAAACAAATGAGGAGGAAACCCTCGAGCCAATGACTCTTTCCATCACCAATGAGGTAGTTGGTCAGTAGTACGGCGACGAACATGGTGGTCACCTGGAACAGGTCGAAACTAAGGTTCATGTTCTCGTTGCCCATGATCCAGCCGATGACGATGAGAAGGGGGATGAGGAAGAGTGCGACCTGCATGCTGGAGCCAACTGCGACACCAATGGCCAAGTCCATCTTGTCCTTGATGGCAACGGTGACGGCTGTGGCGTGCTCAGCGGCGTTGCCGACAATGGGCAGCAGAATGAGACCGACGAACTCCTGCGAGACGGCGCCGGACGCAGTGACGGCATCGATGGAGCCAACCATGTACTCGGCGCAGAGGGCAATGATGACAGTCGCGAAGGCGAGCGTAGCCACGGCAACGATGAAGTGCAGTTGCGGCTCCTCCTCCTCGTCTTCGTCGCCCTCGTTATCCAGAGCGCGAGGGTTCATCAACATCTTGGATAGTCTCGCATTCTCATCGTTCTCAGCCACGCCGCGCCCCATAAGCGCGCCGGGCATGGCGAAGCCCTGCTTAATGGCTCCATCGTCGAGAGCGCCATTCCTCCAGGGCCGGGCGGGGACCTTCTCGCTCTCTTCGGTGAAGATGCTCTGGTGAGTCTTGAGCTGGAAGACCAGGTAGGCTCCGTAAACGATGAGGAGGATGATGGAGGTGCCGCGGGAGAGACTGGCGACGTCGGCGACCGAGGTGTCGCTCGCGAGATCGAAGACAGTGGGGACGATGACGGCTGAGACAGCTAGTGCCAGGAGAGATGCGGCTGTCTGGGCGACGGTGACGTTGAAGTACTGCTGCTGTCGCCTGAGACCTCCGAAGAAGAAGCAGAAGCCAAGGACAAGCAAGAGGTTAGAGAGGATGGAGCCAACGAGCGACGTCTGCACAATGATGACCTTTCCATCCACCAGGGCAAGGATAGCGACGATGAGTTCAACGGCGTTTCCAAAAGTGGCATTGATCAGGCCACCAAGCACCTCACCCGTCCGGAGGGCAATCTCTTCGGTCGCGAAGCTGAGAATAGCAGCCAATGGCACGATAGCGATGAAGTTGACGCAGAACACAGCGATACGGTCAACGGACTTGATGTAGTTGAGGGCGATACCCACGGGGGCGGCGATGAGAAGTATGTTGATCCACGAGTTAAGGAATGTGCGCTGGAGCTGGTTGGCGACAGTAAAGGGCTGCTTGGGGTAGACGTGCTTGAACAGGCTGTGTTCCTTCTTGGGCTTCTTTGTCTTTCCACTGTCGTCGGGTTCGCGTGGCGCCGTCTCGTCGAGTCTTGTCGCGTCGTCGTCTGTTCTCCGGTTTCTCATAACGGGCTCGCCTTCTACCAGCGACCGCTGGGACAAGCCTGTGTCGCCGCGAGCTTCGGAGCTGCGCTTCTCGTCAACCTCCCTAGGAACGCCCCTAGACCCTTCCCTAGTCCCATCCATAGTCTCGGCAGTAGAGAAGTCGCGAGCGAGTGTGCGGCTATTGGGCTCGGTGCTGGCGTGATGCAGCTCCTCACCGGTGGTCTCGGTGCGATCCTCGTTCTGGTTCTCCAGACGACCGCCATCCCAGGTGCCCACGCGGGTCGGAGGCTTCTGATCCCATGAGACGTGACGGAACGGGTTCCATGACTGGTCGGAGCTGGTGCGGCTGAGTGTGTGCGCCTGGCGCTTGAGGCTGAAGTGGTTGACTTTCATTCCGAGAGAGAGGGCGGTAATTAGCAACTATCCATGACGCGAGGGGTTGTTTGCGAAGGAGTGTAGAAGTGTGCGGCAAGGATGTGAAAGCGATTGGGTAGAAGTGCAGAAGCAAAGACGTCGCGATGGCAGTAGCGGTAGCGGTAGCAAATGCAGCAGCTTGTGTTAATGAATGCTGCTAATGCTGACGCTGATGCTGATGCTGATGGTGTTGATGTCGAGGGCGAAGGATCGCGATGGGTCTTTGTCCCTGACGACAGCTGGCCAATGGGCGTTGGGCAGCGTCAACGGGCAACGGGCAACGGCAACGGGCTGGCCGACACGAGGCAGGAACCTTAAAGGGGGGGAACGAAGGAAGAAAAGAGCGGAGAAGGAGACGCAAAGGAGGAAGGAGGGAAATACTCACAGGAAGTCATCACGAAGTCGGAAAAAACACGAAATCTGCTGTAACCCTTTCACAATGTCCAAGTCGCGATCCTTGAGTGTGCCAAGTGTGGAAATACAGCTTGGCAACTTGGCGACGCACCCTGCTCTCCTTATTAGAGGAATTGGAGGATTCGAATTTCTGCAGTGTGGGCCCTCGTCTGTGTGGCGTTTCCCTTGGGGCGACGCAGGCACGGTGGATCGGGTGATGGACCGCGCCGACACCGATGCGAGGGAGGCCTCTGTACCCAGCCAGAGTAGACGCTGTAATTAATCCAAATGGGCTGGAATTACTCGTGTACCGTACACTTTTGCCTAGCGGCACTGCCCTGCTCGATGCGCTGTACGCTGTACGCTGTGAACGTCGGGTGCTGCGCTGTACAGGCTACCTCAGGTATGGGGAGTGAGAAGGGCAGTGTTGGGCGGTTTGCTGCGCAGTGGGTAAGGAACAGCTGAAGTATTGCCTCTTCGACTACTAGCAGTATTGTAGTGTGATTAATTAGACCTAGTAGTACGAATACTTTGCGGTAAGATGGAGATGGTTAAGGTAGGTTGTTGATGATGATGCTAACGAGGATGCTAATGATGATGATGATGATAAGCTTATTAAACCGTAGCCCCTTGAAAACGCCGCGTTGGCAAACGGGCAGCCACAGCAACGACGTAATAACCTCCAGGACCTCGGTGCATTTTCTTTGCTTCACGGGACGGGAACGGATACCTGTGCTACGATCAACTTATGCTTGAAAACATGCACAGTCCGTCACAAACAACACAACCTCCAACAGCAATGCACCAGAAAAACAAGGAATCAAAGCAAAATGACCCGTGCAACACCAATACCACACCACCCGTCTACACTGTCTCTCCGTCACAAACAAGTGCCAACTTTCTTGGCCCAGACTTCCCAGGTTGTTTTGCCAAGGCGGGGCTAAGCGCTGTCCCTGCCCAGAAACGTGATGTTGTCGATCAGCATTGGCAAAGGCTTGATTCAATGCAATGCGCGCGCCTCTATGTAATTAAGATCCTCTCATATCCTCTAAGTTCCCCCGGCAAATTCTACCCCCGGCAATTTTGCCAGCTTCTCCCCTGTCCGTTCCCTTGCAACCCTGTTCACCATGTTTCGTCACACCCACCAAGTCAAAGTGCCAAAGTGCCTTATTGGCACTGCTAATGAAGGCATCCATGGATGTGGAATGGACCGACGGCTACAGTACACCAACCGGGCCACGTAGCGGAGAGAGGGTTTTATCGTCACTCAACAACTTTCATTGGAGCACAACGAATCGGCTGTTGTTTGTTCTTTGGTCTTTGTTCTTTGTTCTTTCCTCCTATGTGCTAATGTATGCCTCGTCAAAACAACTCCCCCGAGCCATATCGGTAGCTACTAGTACTGTACTCTGTAATAGTACGTACACCAGACCAGAAGAAGCTGGCTCTGGTATCCGGTAGCTAAAGGTATTTGGTATCATCGAAACCATATGCGCACCAAAAACGCCGTCATCTTGAATCTCCTCATCTCCCCGTCTTACCATCTCACCATCTCCCCATCTTCTCCACCGCCTCTTCGCCATTGTATTGCGTCCGAGTACTGAAGATCCCCGTGCCCAATTCCAAACGCCAATCGTCATCCGTCTGCCTCGACCCTGAACCTGAGCCTGAGCCTGAGCCACGCTGTCCAGCGTCACCGGCAGCTCTGCAGCTCGAAACCGCTGACGATATTATGTACCATGCCTTGACCTCAACAGGTCAGCTCCAAAGACGCCTGACGAGCAAACCCCAGCTCGGTCGTGTTTCCCTTGCCGATCCCTTGTGTTTCGTGCCTTGTCCCGTATGCCTTTATTCCCTTAAAACCAGTCTCCGTCCAAATCGCCATCAGCATCGCCTTCCACGCTCTGCTGCTTGCGTGGACGTCCCCGTTTTCGCGGCTGTGAATCCGACCGCGCCCGTTTCTTACGTCCTCCTGGCGTATTACCGCCCTTCCGCTTGCTGCCTCGGTCCGCCATCCCGTCGGCCTCCTCGCCTCGCTCGGGGTGGCGGGGTCTTCGAGTTCCATCTGATCCTCCTCATCTGCCACCTTGAACTCCTTGTCCACGCTCATCAATTCCAAAAAGGCCGTGCACTTCTGCACCATTTCCTCCTGTTTTGCCAGACCCCGGATGTGAGACTCCACCTCCTCCCAAAACCGCTCACCATGCACACCTTGAACCTTGACTGGCGTCTTATTCATGTCCTTTGCCAAAGCTTTTGCTTTGCTATCGTGTCGACTGTTCCCCATGCCGTAGAGTCGTCTGAGGTGCGTCCGCGCTTCCCACAGTGACAGCAATATCACAGACCCTGCAGTCAGCTGACGGAGACGCTTCGGATCTATTGAGAGCGGCCTGACGGGTGCTTGTCCGTTTATGGGTTCTCCATTCGCTTCTCCATCCACTTTTGTCGCTTCAACCGAGTATTCGACGTCCATCCGGATATTGTTGATTTCTGACTCAATTGCTTGAGCTACCGAGGCGCCCGTGCTGGCCACCATCTTTTCAATGGAATTGACTGTGGTTTGCAGCTCTCCGACCGTCTGGTACTCGAAGAAAGCCAGGTTTTCAATAATGAAACGCGCAAAACCGACGTGTTCTGGCACGTCCTGGCTGGCGTCCAGCTTGGCAAGATCAAAGTCGACCTGACCGCATAGCTTCTCTAAGAAACGTTGCCGATTCTTCATTTTGCTGATCTTGAGCACCTCCATAAGGTAGTGTAGTTTCGATTGAAACGGATCCATGGTTGCGCCATGCGAGTTCTTCACCACGTCCCGTTGATAGTTGTAAGCTGACTGCACCGCCCTTGCATAATCTCGTTCAAGCACTGTTTCGTGCTTTTCGTGAAGTGATCGGTGCTCCGCAAAAGCGAGCTCTGCAATCTTCCGGTTCGCCGATGTTTCGAGTGTGATCAGCGTTACGCCGGTTTCCTTGGGATGCGTCAGACCTTGTCGATTGATGCTACCCAGAACCTCCATAGCGAGGAAAGCAAGCTCGCCTTGACTCTCAACAGCAATGCGGCCAATGTCCTTCAGGAACCTTTGACATGTAGCGCTCGCCACATCATCAAAGGTGGTGCCTCCCATAACTGTCAATTCTTTCTTCGTCTCTGTGCTTGACGCTTCCGCTGCTGCTTCCGATCGCTTTTCCTCTCTGAGCAGGAATGCCTTGAATGAAGTTAATATTATTGACTCCAAAGCCGGCACCTGCTCGTCAAAGGCTTGCTGAAAGGATGTGTACACCTTGGCTAGCACATAATTGCGCGGCCAGGATTGGCATACCAGACCGATTCCTTCCAATGCGGCCTTTCGGACATCCAAAGGATGTGAGGGTGAGGTAAAAGGCACCAGCTTGTCGACCAGAAGTTTGGGAACCGAGTCGCCCTGGTATTTCGGGAACCTGGCCTTGAAAATGTGCATCTCGTTGTCCAAATCAAAGTGTTTACCGGCCATGCCCACAATGAGACAGTACGCAGGAAACTTGGGTCGAAGGTCGTTGCCCACGGTCCCATTTCTTGTCTTTACTTCAATAACTTGGAGACTTGACGCTGCGGCCGAGGCTATAGGGCCGAACGATCGGAGTAGCACGCAGACGACTTTAGCACAGGCGAACAAGTCATCCACCGTCCCTCGACCGTGGGGCTTGCCCATCATCTTCATAAATTGCGTGCGGACCTCTGTGAGGAATTCGGTATGGACTGTTGAGAGCTGTGGGAGAACAAGCCGGTAGATGACTGTGACGGCTCGGAATGCACCTTGTTCTTCGGTACTGGAACAACTAGCCAGATGAGGCTTCAGTAGGCGGATCTGTTCAAAGTTGAACAACTTCGGCTCGGCCTTCGCAAAAATCGTGAGGACATGTAAGGCATCTCGTCCACATGGGACAGCTGGGTTATCCGAATCCACATTGTCGATGAGACTGAACAAGCTGGCCACGATCTTAGAGCACACAGAAAAGGGGCCCTGCTCCGTTGACTTGCTCTGCGCTTTGAGAATAGACTGCAGAGTCTTTTCGAGTATTTCATTGACGGCCCCGGACGTGACCGTTTGGACAATGAGAGCAACGTGCTCCGTCAGCGAGGTTTCGTAGACGGCCGTCCCTTCGTTCTTGTAGAAAGGTGCAAACCAGACATCCTCGATGGACGTGCGAGCAAGCTCCTTAACGGTTTCATCTGGGTCCTGGACTCGGCGAAGAAGGCCATTCGCAATCGCGCTACGCAACGGCTTATTTCTGTTGCGCACATAGATCGCGGTTGCTAGCTTCATTGCTCGCTTTCTGACGCCAACACCATTGTCCGAAAATCGTTCGATAATTCTTGGTGTCAGGGGCTCCTCCAGCGCCGGCCGCAACTCGATGCAGTTTCCAATCAATGATATGGCCGAGTCTCGGACCTGCGTTGAAGAATCGGCTGCGCACTCGTGGATGAGCTTGACGACAGCTGAGTCGCCATCCAGTATAGAAGGATCAGTTTCGATAACCTGCTGAATGCTCCTCAAGCTTTTACTGCGGACTGTCGCCTGGTCGCTGGTCATGGACCCAAGTAGAATACTAAGGATCTTGCCGAAAGATATACAAAGCGGGGATCGAAGTAGAATAATCGAATATGAAAGTTTAGCTTGAGCTAGTGAGACGGTTTTGAACGTGTACTCGTTGACGAGCCACCTGCGATCTTCGATCATCATTCTTAAGCGGTATGCTAGACGTCCGAGCTCCTGATCCCGTTCATGCTCGTTTTCGTCATCGTCGAAGGCTTCATAAGCAGTATGTACCCGGGTTGCCCAGTCTGCAACTAAGAACGATATTGCGCTCGTAAGGTGCTGGTCGTTTACGGAGCGATTCTGGAGATATTCAAGTGTCGCTCGGTACGGCCCAGCCCAAGCAACCAAATGTTCAGGGCGGCAGTCTGGCTCGAGGGCATGTACCGCGAGATCCGAAAGGTACTTAGACAGTTCATCTGAATCACCGCCCTCGAACGAAACAGCCGTTTTTGTGACATGGGATCGAAGACGAGAAATTGCAGCACTCATGCCACCCAGAAACTCAAGAGCCATGTTCTTCGCCGGCGCAGCAGTTTTGGCACCCTCGAAACTATTTACCATCATTACCATCAAAAGACGGAGTAAAAGCTCGGCAGATGGCCAGTCGGGGTTGTCGAGACAACTCGTCAAATCCTCGACAAACAGATCCAGTAAGTTTCGGAACGGTAGATCGCCGCCTTTAGTGCAATTGATTGCGCGCGTGACGATGAAGTTTATCACATAAGACGCGTTACGTATAGAAGCGTCGGTGAGTGGAACAACCGCGGTCTCGAGATCCCTGACAGCAACTAGGTGCTGCTGGGCTCCATGCTGCTCGCTCTTAATGGTCGAAGCAAAATGCTTGCTGCTTGGCGGTAATTGTTCGTCCTCATTTGCAGCTCCGTTTGGGAGGCCGTCAGCTCCGTTGAGGTTTCGCATCATGGTAGTCCGGTTCTCTTCTTTGCTGTTGTCGAACCTTCCTGAGCTTGCTTGCACCAGTCGCATGATCAGCGCTGATACGGGTTGTATGCTTTTCCCCTCGGTGAGCTTGAATTGCCGAGCGTTCTGCTTGCCTACGGGTAGTTTTTCAAGCGAGGTAAGGATTTCGTCAAAAATACCTTGCCGCTGCTGGGGTCTGACGATAAAGATCTGGCAAAGCATGTCCATTGCCACGGAACGGAGACCATCAAACTTCTGAACTCCAATAACAGAGTCCTTGTCATAATAAGCATTCTCAACGAAGATGAGCCGAGTCGCTGTGAACTCAAGCGTATTGATGACAGTGTCCAAGAGCTCGATCTTAGTGACTAGTTCGACCAGTAGAGCAAAAAGCTTTTGGCAGCAAATGAAGGTAGATGTGATAGCTTTCCTGTGCTTCAAGAGCAATTTGAAAACGCTCGCTGAGTTGCCAGATCCACGGAGCCCTACTAACCGGATTACGATGTCTTCAGTAACATTCTTGAAAATGTCCACGCTTTTTTGGATAACGCTCTCTGAGTAGAGTTGTTTGTCTTCTCTACCGCCCGAGAGAATGCGAAGGCTTGTCCGTGCTGCTTTGAGCGCCGTGTCGACAAGTGGAAGTTGTTGAACCCAAGTCTCCACGTCCGCTTCAGACCAGGTGTCCTCGATACGCATTTCCAAGTCTTCAGCTTGCTTAAGACTTCCTTCACTTAGCCTTGAAATTTGAAGCAAGTGATCAAGAGGCACTTGGTGGTAGCAATTCAGACCGATGGTCTTCTGAATAGCGCTGTGCATTTTCTGCTGCGTCGCCGCAGTCATTGTAACTTCTTGATCTATTGTTGTAGTGACAATGTGATCATAGCCAGGCTCCATTCCCAGGACGTTACTAACAGCCCCGAAAACATTTCGCACGAGCTTGTCAAGAGCATCGAGTGCTGCTTGGCCTCGCTGTCGCTGATCAAGACTTTCACCTATCAGATCCTGGCTACCTGAATACCCTTGTCGTTCTCCTTTGCGGACGGAAAGGTTATGAGGAGTCTCAGGGGCGTTTTCAACTTCAAGATACTCTTCCCGATTGATATTTGCGTGGGGTAGTTCAATACTGATGGATGCATTCTTGGTCGCGTCGGCGAGAGACTTGAGTGGTGATGGGGACGGCTTCGCTGCTGGCTGCACAGGTAACGGTACTGGCGTTTGAAATTTCTGTTCTTGATGGTGCTTCTGCTGCTGGACGTTTTGTCCCTTCTGTTCGGCAGCAAGACCAGAGACATCAGGCGTTCCAAAACTTGTCGCGTCAAGATACGAAGAGCCATCAAAATGCCTCTTAGACGGTATGGCAACCTCGATTCTAACGGAGTTTGACCTATGCGCCTGGGAGTTTTGCGCCGGAAGAACCTTTGCCTGTGCCACGCTTGGCGAGTGTTTTGATGGATTTGACTGAATAGACTTCTGGTAGGTGCCCTGACCGTTTGGCAGCTTGTGATCGGGTAAGTTGGGTTTCGTCGCCTTGAAGAAGCCTCCGACTTTATCGTAAACCGTCCTCGTGAGGGGAGACAAGCCATCGGCGAGGCTCTTTCCCGTGTCTGGCATTGAGGAGGATCTCGGAACAGCACAAAACTTGCTACACCAGTAATGGTCAGTAATATGTCAAGAGTACGCACAGTAAAGCCTATCCTACTAGTGAGTTCTTTGGCTAGGTTTCAAATCTTGAAGCACATGGTCGACTGCCTGCCTGACGTTCCTCGACGGTTGCTGTGACTGGTTCGAGGCTTCTCTGTTCAAGGCTTCGAACTCGTGGGTTGGGAACAAGTCGGAGATGCTTCGAGCGGGGGATCCCGATCCCAGGCTTGGATTGGGGATGATATCTGCTCCAGTAAGACAGTGTAAATAGAGAGAAGTGCGGGCCACGGGTACCGACCTGAAATGAACGGGACGGTCGATGTTTGTGGTAAATATGGTAGCGCTTCTTGGAGCGTGAAGGGCCGAGTAATCGTGGGCCGCGTTTGCTGTCCTTGGTGGCCACGTAGCCCATTCTGATGGCCTCCACCGTTATTTACTTGCATGTTGGCCATTCTCGCAGTCCTCAGAATAGGTGCTCTTTAAACATTGCCGGAGGAAAGAGCAAACAGATGACGCCGCATCAGGAGCTCTCCGCGCACTAGTGAATTGTGCAGTCGCGACGAAATGCTCGGATCGGGAGCAAAATCAGCCCAGGACAGGTTCGTGAGAGGAGTGTAATCGCGGGTCGTGAAGAGGAAAATGATTGTGGCTCAAGGCATCGCTGGCCTCAACGGATGTTGTTCACGGTGGAAGTGACGACCGGAGAGTCGACAAGTGACAGCCTCGCGGACCTTCCTTGAAGTCGATTGCTGGACTTGGGTCCGTGCGGCTTGGTTGTAACCAGTCGGCGTTTGTTCCGACAGGACGACATCGCCGCCTTGCCTTATCGGTTTTTCCGACCTGGGGTCCACCTCGAAATTTGGGGTGGTCCCCAGGTTTCATTTGGGCCTATGATCGCAGTCGCATTTTTTGTCTTCAGTTTTGTCGCTTCCCCAGACAACACTCGCGAGAATCAGACAAAATGTCGGCAATTGGAACTCTCGTCTTCTGCACCGACTGCGGCAATTTGCTTCCGACGTCTAAGGGCTCGACGAGAAATGTGCTGCGGTGCGAGTGTTGTGGCGCCGAGAACCAAGGTTTGTTTGCCTTATCAAAGCCATCCTTCAGCAGCATTTTCTGACTCGGGCTGTGTACAGATACGGGCTCGAAAAGCATTATCACGCAAACGAAACCGTCCGATTTCCCCTCCTTCCTGAGGCAAAAGTTGCAGTCGAGCGTCCAGGCTGTCGAGAAGCACACCTTGAACACCGAGACCACAATCCACGAGACGTGCCCCAAATGCGGTCGCGAGGAGGTCAAGTACACGGCAGTGCAGATGCGCGGTGCTGATGAAGGCTCAACCCTCATCTATAACTGCGAATGCGGTCACTCGTAAGATCTATATGTTTACATTGACGAAACAGCTTCTAACATGTTCTTTTAGGTGGAACGAAAACAACTAGGCATCCAAGCGCTCAGCATACAGCAACAAAAACAAACATTCATGCGGCAGCGCTCTCGGGAATCAAGGCGTACTCCGTCTCCCCGCCCTTCTCGTATTCGGCCATATCCAAAGCGACGATGACACTCTCCCGCACGACCCTCTCTGGGTCGTGGAGGAAGCTCTTCAGGGTATCTTCAACGCCGTCCTCCTCGCCAAGGCTTCCGAGCGCTTCGGCTGCTTCGTGCCTGACCATACTGGCCTCTTTCGCATCACTCAGGGCAGCTGTGAGAGCAGGAATGGAGGCTGGGTGTGATAGCTGGCCGAAGACAAAGGCGATCTCGTGGCGGAACAGCGCAGACGGGTCGGCGAATCCCTTGGCAAGAGCAAGGACGGCAGGCACAGCGGTGGGGAGGTCTGGAGGAGAGGCAAGGTCGCGAAGCGCAAACATGGCGCGATACCGGACGAAGAGGGGTGCCGTTGTGTCCATCAGCTTCTTTTCCAGCTCTTCCACTTTGACCTCGTTATCCGATTCGGGCATTGGAGGCGCAGGGTCGATGGAAGCGAAATCGCTTGATTAAGGAATTAGTCAACTTGTCACAGCATGGCATGCTTCTCAAATCAAATAGCTTACCTTGCACGCAGCTTCTCCTGTAGTCTCTCCTTGGAGTTCTCCCACTCAATGCGGTCGATAGCAATCTCGCATGTCTCTACAACGCTGATGTTCTCATCCTTGCGGTCCCTGTACTGCTTCAAGATGTCCAAATTGTTCGCCCAGCCCAGAGCACCCAGAGCCTCGGCGGCTTCGTGCCGGCACATAGGGTCCTCTTGCAGGTCAGCAAGCACCTCGCGTAAGGGCTGAACGGCAGCATCATTGCTGGTCTGGCCCAAGCAATAAGCTAGCTCATGCTTGAGGAGAGCCGAGGGCGACGCGAAGGCAGCAGCGATGGCCTCGATGGCCTCAACGACCTTGGCGTTATCGGAGGTCGTTTGGGCGACATGCTTGAGCGAGAATAGAGCACGGAACCGAACGGGAAGAGGAGTTGCTTCAGAGCAAAGGCTCTTCCTTAGGCTGGAGACGGTCGCATCGGTGGCCTTCACGACGATCGAGTCGGGGATATCAGCAGATGGCGCCATCTTGAACGAGAGTGTTTGGTCGCTTTCACGGAGTCTACTGCGTGGGACAGGCGTCTTCGAGCTGTCAAAAGAAAAATTTAGGCGGGGTTACGCGCTTATCGTTATCGACCCCGCCGACGACGGGCATCATCGACCACTGCACTGCTAAAAAAAAAAACCGCTGTCGCTCTTTCCATATGTACGGCAAAAGTTGGGCTTCTGACAACCCACCATGGGAAGCGGATAACCGCTTCAATAGGTTCCATGGTCTAACGGTTATGACTGCGGATTCTGATTCCGCCAGCGAGGGTTCGACTCCCCCTGGAACCTTTACTTTTGCATTTTTTCCCTCTTATATCACTGTCCTTTAGACGTTTCGGCTTTCAATGGTCATTCAGTCTTATTTTGCCAGGAGGTCTTTAGTTTTCGTAGCTCAAGATGTGACATCTCCTAAAGAAAAAGAAATGCTAGAAGTGGCTTGAATCATTGGCTTTATAAGCATACAATCTTCGCACATGCTGCGGTTTACCCTGCACATAACAGGAAGAGCAATCACAGTTATCCATATCAATGCTCTCCGGCTCTCTATGTCGGGCTTCAATGCGCGAATACTATTTCTTAGTTTAAGTGAATTCTATTAAGTCTAGATATCGGCCAATTTCTTACCGCGCTTGACTTTGCTTACGAGTTTCTACATCTACTAGTAGGCAGAGTCCGTTCATCGGCTTTGACCTGTGACATCCATCACATTATTAAGCCCAGACTTTGATATCGCCACAAACCTAAAGGTTTCAACAACAAACCATTCACGGTTCACCTTATTTTACGTCGCGCTGAGGCTTCTACCCCAGAACCCAGCCTAGACAGCCATGGCACCTTCATTAGAAGAACCAGAGCCCGTGGAGGACGTCATCGCCAACCCCCTCAAGCAGAAGCCCAACCTCGTCGCCCCGGAACCGGAACACTGTCCAGGCCCCGAGTCGCAAGCCGCTGGAACCGCAGACTCGTGCGCCGGATGTCCCAACCAGGCCATCTGCGCCTCCGCGCCCAAGGGCCCAGATCCTGATATCCCCCTCATCTCAGCGAGGCTCGAGAATGTCAAGCACAAGATCCTCGTGCTCAGCGGCAAGGGCGGCGTCGGGAAGAGCACCTTCACGTCGCTGCTGGCCCACGCCTTTGCGACCAACCCGGACAACAACGTCGGCATTATGGACACAGATATCTGTGGACCGAGCATCCCGAAGATGATGGGCGTGGAGCAGGAGACGGTGCACGTCAGCGGCTCGGGCTGGTCGCCCGTCTGGGTCCTGGAGAACCTGGGCGTTATGAGCATCCAGTTTATGCTGCCGAACCGAGACGACGCCATCATCTGGCGCGGCCCCAAGAAGAACGGCTTGATCAAACAGTTTCTCAAGGACGTGGAATGGGGCGACCTGGACTTCCTCCTCGTGGACACCCCCCCGGGAACCAGCGACGAACACCTCAGCGTCAACTCGTTCCTAAAAGAGAGCGGCATCGACGGCGCCGTCATGGTCACCACCCCGCAAGAAGTCTCGCTCCTCGATGTGCGCAAGGAGATTGACTTCTGCCGCAAGGCTGGCATCCGGGTTATCGGCATCGCGGAGAACATGAGCGGCTTCGTCTGCCCCAACTGTCAGGGCGAGAGCGAGATCTTCCGCGCGAGCACCGGCGGAGGCAGGGCGCTGGCGGCGGAGATGGGCATCCCTTTCCTCGGGTCGGTGCCTCTGGACCCGAGGATTGGCATGGCGTGTGACTACGGCGAGAGCTTCTTCGACTCGTTCCCCGACAGCCCGGCGTGTTTGGCGTTCAAAGGGGTGGTGAAGAACGTGGCGAGTCAGCTGGGACTTGATACCCGGAGTGTGCTGCCGGAATAGACACTCTCTAACGATTTTGATGTGTTGCATGTAGATACTGGTGTTCTTTGTATATATAATTTCTAGAGGATTCCTTATCCTTATGATGAAGTCTTCAACGCTTCACGGGTGACCTTTGACCACTTCACTCTGCCCCCAGCTTCTTGGGGATCTCCTCCAAGTCTTCCGCAGACTCCAAGTCAATCACGCTTCCGACCTCGCTCGTATTGCGCATCAGCTCCTTGGCGCCAGCGTACATCATCCTCGCCTCAGCGTTGCAGGTAATCGGCAGATAGTATAGCAGAACGTACGGCACTGATACACGTCCATCGGGCTAGCGGTCATCTCCTATCAGCTATACGTCGCAATCATGGCTTGCTTGCTTGTAACCGGATCCCCCATAGCACGCACCTTTGTTGTGGGATAGCTCAGCAAGACAAATCGCGGGGAATGGTCGGGGAGGTCTTCGCCAATATCGTCGAGGGATGTGTAGACGGTTTGGTCTTCGTCTTGGCGGATCTCGTACGTGTGCTTATCGATCATGTCTTGGGACGCCGAGTGGTTAGTCGCAAACGCGGCGATGGGCCAAGGGGGCGGACAAGGAGACGTACATACATATAACAGCTTGGGGACCCTTGGCGCGCGAAGTGGTCAGGCGAAACTTGCGGAGGTGTTCCTTTGTCGCGCCGGAGAAGGTGTACAGTCTTGATTCGGAGGCCTGGGAGCGGAAAGGGTCAGCGGGGTCTCTCCTAAGGCGCGCGCGGATGGCTATACCATTGCGAAGGTTGGAGAGCACAGAAGTGTGCGAGAGAAGAGATGTGTTTGGACAACGCTATAGGTATGAAGAAGAGGAGAACGAAGGTATGAATCTCTGATCAAGGGTCCAGTGTCCAGGGTCCAGACTCTAGAGGCAGCTATCACGAGAAAGATGAGGTGTTGCAGACGCAACGAGCTGAGCCGCCCCGCCATCCACATCCACATCCACCATGCGCCATCCCGCGACGGCACCAGATCCGCCAGTGGGGTCGCTGCCATGCTCCAGCAGGCGAGCTAACCGTCGCCAACTCAACTCATGGCGTCATTAAAGACCTGAATGCCAACGTCCATTTCAAACAGCTTCAGCCGCGGTAATCGTGAACTGTTGAAATACCTCTAGTACTCTACTTGAGAGTCCTGGTAGCCTTCCATGTTCGCCCGCATCTCGCAACTCACACGCCATCTCTCAGCTCCAGCCGCGACTCTCACCCGGCGATCACCCTTCGGCTTCGGCTTCGCAAGCATGGCTTCGGCGGACGAGCGTAATGCGCGCACGATACACACGGCCGCGTGCCTGATCATCGGGGACGAGGTTCTGGGAGGAAAGGTGTGTGACTTGCTCTACCGCATGTGGTGATACGTCCATGTGCGATGCTAATTGGTCATAGACTGTTGATGTGAGTCAGGCCCGGTATTGAAGCAAGTGCATCTAGCCTTGAGAGTTGAGACTCGAGACTTGAGAGGCCTTGTGGCACCGAGCCCGGTTAACGAGAGCGTAGACCAACTCAGCCTACATGGCAAAATGGTGCTTTTCGCTGGGAATTGTAAGTTTCACTTGTGCAATGGAGTCTGGGACATGCGGAGAACGTATGGCTAAACGTCCCACAGAACCTGAAGCGAATCGAAGTCGTTGAGGATGATGAGAGCGAAATCATTGAGGCTGTGCGCAGGATGAGCGCCGGTTTCGATTTTGTCGTGACCAGGTGAGCAGGCTCATCAGTATCATACTGGTATACTACGAAGCTAATCACGTAATAGCGGTGGCATTGGACCTACGTAGGCAGCAAAAAGAAGCCCCCAAACACACTCTCGTGACCTTACTGATGGATTAGCCACGACGACATCACCTATCAATCCATCGCCAAGGCCTTTAACCTTCCCCTGGTCCTTCACCAGGAGGCGTACGGCAAGATGAAGGCGTTGTCGAAGCCCCATCCCTCTGCGCCCAAGTTCGACTGGGACGTGGATTCGCCGGCATTGAAGGCCAAGCTTCGCATGGTGGAGCTGCCGATCGACGAGTCCCGGGATCTGAAGAAGCAGGTTATCTTCCCCCACGAGGATCTCTGGGTTCCGGTGGCCGTTGTCAATGGGAACGTGCACATCCTGCCAGGCGTACCCAGGCTCTGTACGCAAGACCCCGACCACATCTTCTACACTTTAAAGTGCTGACAAGGACATTGCAGTCGAGAAGCTCGTCGACGGGCTGAAGCCAAGCGTCCTACCGAGGCTCGTGGATCCGGACGGCAAGATTTATAGGGTCTTGATCTCGACTCCTCTGCCGGAAAGCGGCGTGGCGGCATATCTCACTGAGCTGGCAGCCAAAGTCGAACCAAAGGGTGTCAAGGTAGGCAGCTATCCAAGATGGGAGAAGAGCCGTAACACGGTCACGCTGGTTGGGAAGTGAGTAGCCCTTGAACGACATGCAGCCGCCAATATTCTAATGTGGCTTTAGGGACGAGGAGTTCCTCGAGAGTCTCGTGGCCGAGGTCGAAAAGGGCGTGCAAGGTCGGAGAGTCACCAAGGAGGGCGAAGATGACGAGCCAGAGACGGAGAAGGAGAACTAGTTGCTTGTAAACTTGCAGCTTTTGAGGTTTCTGTCGGTCGGTTGGCCGCGGATGTCGGATCAAGAGGATTCTTCTGATCTATTGTTTCTACGATGGTGGTCCATAAAACAGTACAGCCGAAGTCGCATGACAGATGCTGTTGCCTTGAGGCCGAGATGGCACAATAGGAAAGACCTTTCAGGATACAGTCAGTGATAATCTGTTATTAGATGTTGATAGACATATAGTCAAACTATGATATTCATCTGGGCCGTCTCCAATTCATACCGTTTCTGGAAAGAGGCTAAATACGGGGAACCTATGGAGGTGTCAAAGCCCATCAGCAATCGCGTATCAATGGCATTGGACTTCCCAACTCCCGGAGACACCCCCTGCGTAGGTTCTTGGGAATTCTGCATGACGGTCTGGGCTTGCTGGAGCAGCCGTTTTACGCTGATCATCCTGCATGGGGTTAAGGAAGACAGTCATGCGTAGAAGTTAGTTTGTTTCATTCAACGCTTGATTATGAAAAACGTCGATTGGATTGCCTTCTCGGCAGATAGGCATCATACGATTTCTCAGAGCAGGGCGTGTAAGTGAGTTGCTTTGCATTGCAGATCGGCGCGCGACTGTGGTTTCTCGACGAGGCGCCGAGGTGTGAGAAGGGGTCCTGGTCTACGAATACTACTAGGCCGTGCTAGACCCAGCCTGGCTCGGTCAATGCTCATATCCAGGACCCTGGACCGACGGTGGAGTGGCACTGGTAAAGTACACACGGAGAGCAACCTGGGGGGATATCCACCGGCTAGTTTAAGTATTAGAGAGTCAGCCACGGGAGTCATCCTTGATGGCTTGCTCATGACATGCAATGTCATGATGATAGTCCAGGAGTACCGGCCGAAATGCACGGCACAGCCGCCGTGATGCCAGCGGCAAGTCAAGGGTTTGCCCAAGAGAAGACGAGATGAAAGACAGGCTTTGTTTTGGCGTGAAGAGCTAGGCGGCCGGGGCAATCTGCCGAATAGGGGTTGCTAGGGGGGTAAAGAGAGAGAAGCTTGGGGGAGCTTGCGAAGCTCGAGCCTCGAGAATGGGCTGCAAGTGGATCATGGTGTCTCCGTCCAGGACGCCATTCGTTCTAGAAGGCTCACGAGAATGCACGGGCTTGGGAGATCGTTGAAGGCGTTGCAGGCGTTGCAGGCGTTGAGAGCCATTGGCCATGCAGGTATGTATGCTGCTAATACGCTGCTAATTGGCCGTCAGGAATCATCAGAAGCGCTGTTGGCTGGCTGACTGCTGCTGGGCACGAGGTGGAATGGATAACAGACGGGGGCTTGCTGATGGGGGGATGAGATGGATGGTGAGGCATTGGATGGTTCGACGGATGGAAATTAATCAACAACCACGATATCCAGGGACAGTGCAATCTCACAGTGCTACGAGACGGTGCTGGTGCTTTGAGGGGGTGTACCGTAGGAACGCAGTTTTGTCTGTCCCACGACCTTTGAACTTTTCACTTTTCCCACCTCGTCCCGTTGAATGCTTGCTTTGGGGGGACGCTGCTGTTCTCGCAACAATGGGACTTGGATCCGAGAATTTGTCTTGTGCGCAGCGACTAGAGACGCGGCGGCGGCGCCAGTGATGCTGCTGCTGCTGCAAGATGGACACTCCCCTACCCGATGCGATTGGGACGCAGCGTGCATGGCGCTGCCGCCGTGGGGAGTGGAGTGATCCATGGATGCAGTGCAGCAGCAAGCGCGTGCATGCCGGCACCACGGTTGTTGAACCTGGATTCAAATGGACTCTGGACTCTTGAGGTTGCAGTGGTTTTAGTGGTGGTGGTGTTGTTGGTGGAGGTGACGGCAGGGGAGGGCTTCCGAGAGGCTGGACTTGTCGATTTGACATTGTTGTCTGGGGAGGCATCGGAGTCATGTTGGATGATGGATGTTGGTAATTAAGTGTTTCTCGTCGACGGTCCTACTGCGGAATATCAGTAAGAATCACCTTCTCGTAAGTCAAAGGTCACATCGTTCGCGTCCTTGAAATGTCGGTCGTGTCGTTCAAGTTACGTACAATGCATCTCTGATGGTCGATGATACTGCGATCCCCAGCAGCAACCGGCACGTAACACAAACCCTGCTGATAAGTCCTATCTCTGAGCATTGCTGCCCGCGTGCTGCTGCTAGCCAGGTACAGTAGTTCCGAACACAGACGGTACTTGTCGACGTTATCAGAAGCCGTGAAACAGAGCTTGTTGGGATGCCAAGATCCGTATCAGGGGTAGCGAGATGTGGCATTATTATCCGGTGGTGCTGGTCACCCCTCGTCGCCTTGTTGGTGCTCATTAATATGTACTTGTAACCCGGGCACATGGGACGGGAACCAGAGGACAAGAACAAGAAGAGCACGACAGCAGACGGTGCAATTATTCGTAAGACGAGACAGCATGAAGTTGCTATTCGTAGAACGAGACAGCTTATTCATAGAACAAGACAGGTGTAGAACGAGAGACGACGGAGAGATACATGGCATTTTGCAGATTGCGTCTGGTGCAAGATGAACGGTACTCTTACATGGCCTCAGTGCTATGATACGCCCGAGACGATTGGGAGAGGTCCAATTGGGACCCTCGAAACTGGTGATGGTGATGGTGATGGTGGACGACGAGGTACTATGTATGGTACCTTAGTGTACCTTAGGATGGATGAATGACTGCGAGCTCGAACCCGCTTCCTCCTATTCGTATACTGAACCACGTCTTTGTCCTTTGATTCTTTTCAAAATCTGCTAATAATCTTGGAAGGTTATTAATTTTCCAGGTTTAAAACTTGCAGAATAGCAATTCATTTAGGCATTCATGGACAGTCACTACTAGTACTATTACAATCAAGCAAGGCAACTGACTGAACTGCTCACTGCCGTTTACCATTTAACATCCTTGGTAATATCCATCATGGATGCATGGAAACCTGGAGACGGTCCACCATCCATGGTCCATGACGGTGGGCTTTTCTACGTACCAAGACAGCGGCCCAACAAGGCTAGTCGACCCTGCTGTCAACCACGGGCTGGAGGTTGCTCTATTCGTACGAATACTCTCGTGGTGGTGGTGACCCTTGCAACCCTTGCAACGTATCTTCATAGTTCCAAAGTGCCCTCGGATTCATTCCCCTTTCTTCCCCCGGCCGGACAAATTGCTGGACCTTGACAATGGCCGGACGGGCGGGCTGGGACGCAAGGCACAGCGCAGACAGGCGGATGCAATTGCACATAGCCGTAGGCACTCTACATGTACTCGCTGTACGAATAGACTGGAGGCGATGCACCTCGGTCTTCAGTACGAGTACGTGGTACCTCAGGCAGGCCACAGAGGCGAAGACGTCGATGCAGTTACAGTTACAGTGCGAATATCATTGGCACAGCGCAAACAGAGTCAGTCAATCAATCAATTGCTGCGGGTGCCGCTGCCCTTGCAGAAGCAGCAGACAAGCAGAGCTACGAAGTACATTGTAGATGCGCACGCCCCTAGCCCCTTGACAACATGCACATTCATAGATGACCCATATTGTTGATCCATGGCTAGGCCCATCATCCATGAATTGCTCCACGCTCCACGGGGCTAGTAGCACCCGGGGCTGGGCTGAAAGTCCCAGTGAGTCTCTGAGAGCAGTAACAGTGGACACCCGCCTTATCGCCTGCCTAGACTCCAGGTCACCTATTCGTAGACGTTCACACCTCAGCAGTCACCGGCTCTTCACTTGTTGGTGATGGACCCTTTGTTTCTGGGCTTAATCATCTGTTATCCAGTTCTGGCTCAAGCTTGCGTTCCCGAACCAGCCCAGCACTGTCCGGGACCAGCCATGCTCCTTAGCACCCAGGCCCTAGCCGATACTAGCCCAATCCACTTCCGTCGTTGAGAGACAGGTCGCCCATCCAATCAGAGCCCGTAGTGGCCATTCGACTTCCAGTCTTCATGTTTCCAGCCTCCTGCTTGCACCACGCCCTTTTCCCGCACCGGCCACCATCCCCGGCTGCGAGCGCTGGAGCAGTGAATAAGGTGCTAGAGCACTTGTTAGATGGAGCACTGGAGCACTGGAGCACTGGAGCGCTAGAGCACTGGAGATAGCCTTATAATCGACGAATCCATCCGTGCATCCATGGATCCATACATCAGGGTACTTGTAGATTGACTGGATGCTTCATGTTTTCCTTGCCAATGTCGGGCAGGTTCCATGGCATGTGCCGTCAACTCCAATTTATGCCGTTTTATAGCCCGAAGTAGTGATCAGTAGTTGCTCACTGCACAAACATATTAGCAACCTTCTGCATCTTCCTCCTGCTGTACATATACTTACTTGTTCGTAGAATCGTACTGAGCCCTCTGGGCTTAAGAAAAAAAAGAGCACATCCAGTCCTTTGATCAACACTCCCCCTCCGCCCAATCCCGTCTTCGCTCGGCTCACCTCGCTCTAGCGCTCTAACAAATTACACGCCCCCCCCCCTTACCTTCCTCCGCTGCTTTGACCTTCTGGGAACCTGGTGCCCTTAACTAACTGAGTCTCCTCCTCCACTGGCAGCGGAAACGAACATCCTTCACTTGTGCATCTCCATCTCCAAGCCGCCCTTTACTTCCCAAAGATACCCTCATCTCATTCTCATCGCGCCTGACATCGACATCGCCCATCGCCCATCGCCCATCTGCTCCTCGTCGACGTCCAATACTCAAACGACAACGTCCCTGCGACCATCAGCCGACGCGCGAGCTAATTTTCAGCGCCCCTCCCCCTTAGAAAGCTGCCCCCGAGCTGCTTCGCCGTGCCCGATACAATGGCCTCTTCCACCAAGGTACGTTCAGTTCCGCCTCCGTCTTTGCTGCCCATCGCTAGCCACTTGTCGCTTCCTGTCGCTATTTTGTTATCGCCCCCTCGCTAATTCATCCTCTCGACACCAGTTCCTCCGAGAGTACAAACTCGTCGTTGTCGGCGGCGGTGGTGTGGGTAAATCTTGCTTGACCATCCAGTTGATCCAGAGTCATTTCGTCGACGAATATGATCCCACAATTGAAGGTTCGTCTTCAGGCAGCTCCTCGCCACTGCATATCTCACCCGTTCTATAACTAATCGTTCCGCCACACAAACAGATTCCTACCGGAAGCAGTGCGTCATTGACGATGAGGTCGCACTACTCGATGTTCTCGATACCGCCGGCCAAGAGGAGTACAGCGCCATGCGGGAGCAGTACATGCGCACAGGAGAAGGATTTCTGCTAGTCTACTCCATCACGTCGCGACAGAGCTTCGAGGAGATCACCACCTTCCAGCAACAAATTTTGCGCGTCAAGGACAAGGACTACTTTCCCATGGTAGTTGTCGGTAACAAGTGCGATTTGGAGGGCGAGCGAGAAGTAACGAGACAAGGTATGCAACTGACCCACCGAGCCATGGTAGATGTATCTTATTAACACAGGCGTCCAGAGGGCGAGGCATTGGCGAAATCATTCGGATGCAGCTTTATTGAAACCTCAGCCAAGTCCCGAATCAACGTCGACAAGGCCTTTTACGACATCGTACGAGAGATTCGAAGGTACAACCGCGAGATGCAGGGTTATTCGACTGGCAGCGGCGGCACATCCGGTGGAAACGGGCCCCCGAAGGCCATGGATATGGACGATGGAGAGCAAGAGGCAGGGTGCTGCAAATGTGTGGTGATGTAAGGATGCATGCTACTGTTGACAGAGAAAGCTGGAGGACGGTGCAAGCATCGGCATGTGACAACATGATTGGCGAGCAGATATCCGTCAGAGCCCTTGTTCTCAGAACGCGATTGAGGGTCTTTGAATGGGCAGCTGAGGATCAAGACACTGTTTTTGCATCGGATGGGGAGTTGGGTTCTGGCTTTAATGCACATGCCTTTGGGCCTTTCGGCGCAACCCACGGAGAGTTGCCGGAGCGACATGAAGACGAATGAAAAAAAAAGGGCGAACCGCACCATGCCGACGACATTTCGACGTGGGCAACGCGCACGTGGTGTGGCGGTCTTGTTTGGTGCTTCGGTATTATTGGGCCTTAGTGGATAAAAAGGACTGTCTATCTACAGAGAGTCAAAGAGAAGAGAGAGAAAGAGAGAGGAGAAGGAGAAAGAGAGAGAGAAAGAGAGAGCGTTGAAGGAGGGACGAGGGATGGTTTGCCTGTGTGCAGAAATGCCAGCGAACCCCCGAGACCTCGCGAGAGACGCCCTCTTTTGTCTTGTTTTTGATTTGTGTCGCTGGGGAGGATGAATTTCGAAGACTAAATACGGGTTCTGCTTTTCTTCCCTATATCCATCATTATTTCATACCTGTAATTTCTTTTCTACCTACCTTGAGGTCTCCTTGTCTCCCGGCGGCAGCAGCAGCAGCAATGGTTCGCAAAGTCACAGAAATGTCAATTTCCCTCCCCTTGCCTTTCGAGAGTCACGGTTCGTCTCTATGTGAATGAAGTCTGGTCGCTTTCCTTCTTCTTCTTCTCGTGTTTACTAGGCAAGTCGTACTCAAACTTCGGTTGACGTTGGTTGACTGGTACGCTAGGGTTCTTGAAACGTCAAAGAGAGTTTACTTGGTGGTTGCGGGAGTTACCATTGGTTTACCGGTGGACAAGTTAGTCTTCCGCCGGAGCCGAATCACTCTACTTTGACATCATACCCGGACTTATCAGACGTGGTCCTAAGTTAATAACACTCTACTGGTGTATGATTACTATGCTGATATGCATCATACAGGACCCCATTACACGTCGTCAACGGTGGTCTACTACTAGGCAGTATGGAACTTGCCAGACCTCTAAGTTCTAACGCTGTTTAAGTCATCTTCCGGAACCGAACCGTTCCAACTGTTTACTTGAGTCAGTGGCTTGTACAGCCTGTCCTTGGCTATGGAAGTTACCGGAGCTCTACCAGTGTTCAAGTGTAAGCCGAAATGATCTAGCTGTGTGCTTGGGTCATACAGGAGCTCATCACATGGTTATCGTTGACTCAAGCAACTCTAACACAGGGAAATCATTCATTCGGGGAGCTCATCACATGGTTATCGTTGAGTCAAGTAAGTTTAACACAGGGAAGTCATTCATTCGGGGTACATCTTGTCTATCATCTAAATCAGCAAAACACCATCAAACGCCAACTCACCATCGTACACCTCCTGAAAAAGTCTCCATGACTAGACACCGCCCATCTGAACGTCCGCATGATCGTCCGCCGGCGCCGTCGACCCGGTGATGTCAACCGACGCCGACATCGTTCCGTTGCGCCAGGTCCCAGGCACAATCTTCGCATTGTTGAAATGGTCATTGGCCTGGTTCACAACCCAGTCGCTGCACACCATACAGGCCCATGCGGTGTTCGCCCCCGGTGGGTAGAAATCCGTGTGGTCGGCCGACACGGAGGCGTCGCGCGCCGACTTGGTCCGGATGCATGCCGGGCACACGGCCTTGCCGTACCGGACCAGCCGCCACTCCCGCATCAGCGCCGCCTGCTGCATCGCTTTCTCGGCATAGTGCAGCCGGTGGAAGCGGCACAGCGTGCCGTCGAAGAGCTTGTTGCCGCAGGCACACCCTGTGCCCGGCTGCGCCTCAGACTGATATTCTATCGTGCGTGTGGTGCCGGTCTCTGCGTCGTACACGTTGTGAGCGCCGTCTGGCATGCTCCCGGTGCGATATGTTCCCCACGCCCGCGCGGCACCGGCGTCCAGATGCTCCAGTATGGCGGACGGATTCTCGTTGACGCGGCTGGCGCACGAAATACACAGGTATGCTCGCATCTCGACCAGCTCGCGTGCCGAAATGGGATTTCCAGTTGGGTCGACGATAATGCGAACGCTCGCATCGTCGCAGTCGCCGCAGACGAGGAAGTTGCTTCCATTGGGATGGGTCATGCTCTGGCAACCGATGGGGTCGCGCGTTTCCTTGCCGCACGCGTTAATGCCGTCGGGGCCAGGCTCCATGCAAAACAACCCGCGGAGAAAGTCTGGGTCGTCGCGCTGCGGGTTGATGTCCTCCAGGACGTTCTTGGTCGGCGCATCGATGGCCTGGCGCCCGCTGACACTGCCGAAGAGACGTGGCCGGTTGTTGTCTTGGCCGAGCTGGTCTGGAGTGGTCTGCCAGTGGCCCATGTCGATGCGTTCAAGGGGATTTGAGGCGTGCCAGCGCGAGGCGCGGTTGCGAGACAGCTTAAATCGGGGCTCGGAGTTGGGGTTATCGAAACCGAGGAAGGCGTTGAAGCGGTCCGTCAAGGCTGTCATCTCGAAGGGGGCGGCTACGTCTTGCGGTAGGCCAGCGATGAGCTCCAATATACCGCTGTTCAGACTGGGGAGGCCCTGTCCTCGGTGGACCGCTTGACCTTGTGCCGGGTTGACTACTGGGTTCCCAAGCTGACCTTGATCAAGAACGCCTTGACCAAAGAGGAACTCTTCGAACTGATCGTTGTCTTGGCTTGGAAGGCGGAGTGGTGCTGGGTTCAGCGGAAAAGGAGGAGGAAACCCAGCGAAGCCACCAGGCTGGCTGGGAGGGTTGAGAGAAGGCATAAACCCATGAGAGTCCCCAGGCTGTGTATTGGCGGGAAAAGGAGGAGCACCAGGTGCTGGGTTCAGCGGAAAAGGAGAGGGAAACCCAGCGAAGCCACCAGGCTGGCTGGGAGGGTTGAAAGAAGGCATAAACCCTTGAGAATCCCCAGGCTGTGTATTGGCGGGAAAAGAAGGAGCACCAGGTATGAGAAAAGGGGTCAGGGAGGGAAGCGGGTGCTGACCATCATCGATAGCCTGCTGGTCTTGATCAACCTGTGCCTCCGTACCCAGAACTGGATGCTCGTACATTTTCAACAGCTGCCTCCGGAACTCTTGGTACACCGACTTGTCTCGAGGCGGCATAGCCGGAGACGGACCTTGGTGATGACTCCGAATCATCTGGCGCAACTCAGCCGTCGTCCACTCGCTCGGAAGCTTTCCGTGCAGCGCGCCGCCAGGAGCGCCATGGGGAGGCTGTCCGTTGGGTAGGAGAAAATCGCGGTTGTTCGCCACCCTACTGTGGTAGTTCAACCTGATGCTCTTGTCTGCCGATATGTTGGGTAGTTGATACACTGGCGCCACTGGTCCAATCCAATGCTCCAGTTGGCTGCCGTCCTTGACGCTGTTGACTCCGTCGGGGCCGTACCCCAGAGCGAGGTAGTATAGCGGCCCCAGCGACGAAGCCCCACGATTGAAGACATTGTAGTCTTCGTCCTTGATCTTCGTCTTGCTATCGCCCTTGTAGGGAGCAACATACTGGTTGCACTTCTGGCCCTCGTTCCGCTCGACGCAGGAGTCGCACGGGCGCTGGTGGTCGCAGTTCCGCTTCTCAGCTCGGCACGGTGCACAGGGCTCGAAGATGTTGGAACCACCGAAGCCAACCAAGGCCAGGTTGAACAGAGGATACCTGTTGTGCTTCTCGGTGCAGTCAAGGCCGAGCGAAGTGCATCGCTGGCAGGCGTGGTCGGGCTGGGCCATCCAGATCTTGCATTTCTCGGACACAGCGTCGCAAGCCGTGCAGCACGCGCGCCAGGTGTTGTCTCTGCTGACAATGAAGAGGTGATCTTCCCCCTTTTTGCGCTCGACTTTCCAGGAATCCGGCGCGTCGGGGTTCGTGGGCTTCCAGATGACATTGCCATTCTCGGCACAGAGCTCCTTGTTGGCGACGCAGACATTGCAGGCCGCGGTCCAGTTGGAACGGTCTTCGGTCCAGTTGCAGCGCCCATCCTTGACGGATTTACGGTTCTCGCAGTTGTCGCAACGGCGCCTGTACCATTGTTTCGTGGCCCTTTCTAGCTTGGGGCGATCCGTCATGAATTTGTCGCCGAGGTAGCAAGCCGTCTTCTTGTTTCGGCAGGCAACGCAACCGACGTTGAGGATAGGGTCGACGTCACACCACTCATCGCGGCGGTTCAAGTTGCTGGCAGGGTTTCTTTTCGAGCTGCCCACGCAAGCCTTGCATACGGCTTCGGGATAGACGTTTGGGTCGCTGGCGGCGTAAATGCGCATGGCCGTGATATCGTGGTCTCCGAAGGGCATCTTGCAGGCATGCTCCGAGTTCGGGTTGCTGGCGCGGTGCTCGCAGCAGTTGCTGCACTCCAAGACGTTACCATCGACCTCCCGCCAGTTGCAGGGGGTAACTGCGTTGATGGCGATGCCGGCGGGATCTTCTTCGCAGAAGCGACAGATGGTGCCTTGAGGAGGGATATTGGCCTTGGCCCTTTTGCTTGCTGGGCCTTGCTCGCCGTCGCCGTTGTTGCGTCGCTTGGGGCGTCGTCGGTTGGGGAGGGGGAGTTTGGTGGTGCCGATGGACCTGCCAGTCATGGGGAGTTGAAGGCTCATGATGGGAAAAGCGTTCTAAGGGGGTAAAGAGCGGAGGCTCTTAAGGGGGGATGGCTGTGAAAGGGGGTTATCGTGGAGAGAGGGGGATGGTTGACTTACACAGTACACCTAGAATGAATATGAGTTTTCTCGGAGTTGACGAAGCTTGTATAGTCTCCAAGACTAAGCAAGCTTGTGTTGAGTCTGAGAATAATCTGTTTCGTAGGTAGCTGTGCTGTTGTTGGTGGTGATACTGGAAAGAAAAGTCTTCGTTGCTGGCGGATGAGTCCTATTATATACTCTCTTACCTTGTTCTCAAGTTCCAGCTGAAAAACTTGGACAAGCCCGAGTCCTAGATACAAGTGGGTGTTCGATCAATTGTTCATTAGACTTTCTTGTTTCGTTCTTTGTCGGCGGTGAATCGTCCAAGAACATTGTATGTTGCACAGGTCACTGGCATTGTAGAGGGTGTCCACGAGGATTCTTTGAGTTTGTAGAAAGACGTTAACTGAGTTGGGCTATTTTGGATAACGAACAACTCGAGTCCCGCTCTGCGATCGAGTCCATCATTGTTCAATATTGCCCGAAGCCATTGTTTCGTTTTGCACCCAATTTTGAACGGCGTCCGGGGCTTCGAAACAAAGAACAAGAAAGTAAGTTGACGTCAAAATAGCCACTTCGTTACTAAGTGCAAGGGTGTTGGCTTCAGAACACCAGACGAAGAGGAAATGTTATGAACATGAGGCTCAAACAAGCCATGAAACTCAAGCAATGAGACTACAACGAGCCTAGCAATGAGAACGAAGATGAGTTGGAGAATCCATTCTCCTATACTTCAGGTAAACAACAAAACACACTATTCACAAGCTTCCCATTACCCTCCGCCATCACTCATCGACTAAACCAAAGACTTACTTAGATACACCTCCGGCACAGGCACAACCTCCCCCGTCACGGGGTTCACCCACTCAAACCCCTTCGCCTCCCTCCTAACCACCTCGTACCCCTGCCTCACATACCACTCCTCCGTCGTCCGCATCACCGCCGGCCGCGCCCGCCCCCGGTCCTCATACAGCGCCTTCATCGTCGTCTCCCGCAGCTGGAACTCCCCGTCGATCGTGTCCAGCGTGATGCTTGTCTTGCTCAGCGGTGGCGAGGCCGCGAGCCGCTCGATCTGGGTCATGGCGCTGCGGCCGAGACCGCTGGCTTGGAGGGCCCTGGGGGTGGGAGGTGGTTAGTTGAGGGTTTGGGGATGGGAAGGGGGACGGACCAGGAGACGTAGAGGGATGTGATCCAGATGGTTGAGGGATCGAAGCCGAGACGTTCGTTCCGTGAGGGGAAGAGCTCGAGGGCGATGTGGCCGATGGGGAAGAAGCTTTCGTTAGAGGGGCTGCGGTGCGTGTTGTAGATGGTGTTCGCCGTATCGACTAACGGCTCGCTCTCCTGGTCGACTTAGCCTCCGTCGACAAGACTACATCTCAGGGCGCCGTCAACTCACCTTCGGATACTTCTCAACGTGGTGTACCAACAGCTCCGACTTATGAGGTAAGTCATCAGCAAGCGTCTCAATCAAATAAGGTCAGTCAAATATCCATTGGGAAAAGGTGCTGGCAGACTGACAATCCAGAAGAGGAACTTCTCGCCCTTGAGCATCTTGTCCTTCCACTCGCCGACGTCGTCGAATCGCCACCCGCAGGCAACGCGCTGGTCGTAAAGGCGCTGGAAATGCTGCTCGTCTGTGGGATTCCAGGGGATGAGCTTCACCTTGTCGTAATAGCGTGGGTTGATTGTGGCCATGTTGTCGTGCTGTAGTGAGGTCGTTTATTCGTGTCTGGCGACGCTATTGTTGAGACTTATATTTACAATCTCATAAGCAGTTTTGGACGACCTGCCTATTCAGCAAAAATAGGTAGGGGCTCGTGGAGACGGACTCAGAACATGGCGTGAGTCATATAACCTGCATACCTGTCAATTATATCTTTTATATTTCATCCCGACGTTTGAAGCGAGGTCCCAATAACTAGTACTAATAAAGTACTAACCCAGACACGACATAAGCGAGTCGACTCTGCCAAACCGCCACATCCCTAGAGGTCGATCTCGTATAATCACTAGCGGCATTGTTATTAACTCGCCCACCTAACAATTACATATGTAGTAGGTCTGCTTAGCAATAGTTTGCCTGCCTCTTTAACCCCGTGCCTCTTGGATCGGGCACCTATTGTCATCTACCACCTAGCTTTACTTACCTTACATACAACCTCTCCTCACATGTACACCTCCCATTGGATGTCAACAAGAATGCGAGCTGCCCCGAGAATCAACCCACTTGACCAGTTCAAGTCCTCAGTTGAGATGCCCTCATCTTCTCTTCAAATTGCCAGCTGCTCATCGCCTCCACCCTGTCCCAGCAATTCTCCCCTCGTTAGACTCCTCATGTCACTGGCGCCTCCGCCTCATGCTTGGTGTGATGCCGTCGACGTATCGACTACCTGCATCTCGGGCGTCATCATTCTGAATTAATCTATCTACCCATCGCTATTCACAATCATCCCGAGAACTGGAACCGCGTAGCCTCAAGCTGGCCGAGGCCATCTCGGGGGGCTACGTTGCGGCGTCTATACGTGTTGGTAAAGTCCTGCAACAGCGCACGCACATTCCGCATGCCGCTCGGGTCGCCCGATTGCAGCTTATCCTTGATCTTCGTGATCAATCTGTTGGCCTCGTCGGGGGATACGGTGCCCTCGGGTAGTAGCTGGATCGTGTGCGACACCCACTCCGTTGTTTGGGCTGGTAGGAGTTCGAACATGGAAAGCAAGACACCACTCGCATCGGCAAAGCAGTCTCGGGGAAACGTAATCATCATGCCGGCCAAGACTTGCTTCACCAAGGTCGCTCCGTGGCTTTCCAGAAGATTCTTGACAAATCCCCGAATCTCCGTGGCCGCGGGCTCTGGCAAGCCATCGCTGCTAGCAGGATTGGTTCCACCGTAAGACAGAAGATCCCTCAGGAAATGCAGCGTCGAAGATAGAGGATCTCGCTGCTCCAGAGTAAGAGCATACACTGCCGCCTCAAACACGGACGTGAGAAGGTGGGAGGGAATAAGCTTCTGTGGGTAATATAGCAGCGCATCGATGAGCAGGCGGAAAAAATCATCGATCACGTCTGGCAGCTCCTTAGGCTGTAGCTCCGTCATGACCCGTAAGAACGTTGTCGTCTGGGCCTCGAAGAAGGTGTAAATGTTATCCGTTGTCGCTTGGTCCACGTGCTCTCGAGCCTCTGAGAATTCCCGGAGAATGGCGGACGTGACCCAGAGGAAGCAGCCCTCTCTCGAGTTGTTAAACCCGATAGCCAGCTTGTTGGCCATTTCAGGAAGCAAAGGCGTCATAGATGTGCGGTAGGAGATGATCATGTTCCTCCAGCATCTGCAAACTCTTTCGCAGATGGGAGTAAAGTTCAGGAAGTTCTCCAAAACAGTGGCCAGGACTGGAAACACTTCCTGCCAGTACTTCACCGCAGGGTTGTCTTGTCCGGGAGTGTTGGGAATAACGACGTTTTGCACGAATATAGTGATTAGTTGGAGATGATCTGTTTCGCTTGGTTAGTCGATGCCTCTCTCAGATGCACAGCTAAGTCAATTATCAACGTACCCGCCAATGCTAGTTTTCCCTCCTCGTCCGTAGCATTGTTCGCCTTCGTCATCAGGCGCTGGACCAGGGGGTCACAGTATGTCTTCAGTAGTCGGTAGATTTCTTCGTGAGGTTGGGCAGCCACTACGTTGGCAACTCCTTCGGTGATCTCCTCCTTGCTCAAGTCTGGTAACTTGTCGAGAATTTGGTCGTAAAAGGTCTGAAGTTGCAGCACCTGGCCGCTCAGAAGATGCTTGCAGTCGGTGCAGAAATACTTGATGGACAGAGCAGCCGCTCGAACAATTTCCTTCGAGTCTGACTGGAAAGATGTGACGATATAGTTGAACTGCGGCTCCAAGTACTCGGGATGTGCGGCCGTCCATTCAGTATACCGACCAAGAACCATGATAGTCGCAAAACGAAGTTTCTCGTGGCTCGGAATCTGAACGAGCAGCGGCATCAGCTGCGGGAGCACGATGCCTTCGTCCTTGTCGACCATTCGTCCAAGCGCACGCATAGCGAAGAGGGGTGCCTCCAACTCTTGCCAATGAGGCACCGTCGTGTCAGTCACCTGGCTGGCGTATTTTGAGGTCCATATTTGAATGGCCAGGAGCACCTTGCTCAGGCATTCTGTCACACCCATGACTTCGCAGGAGTCTTTCAAGGTATCCCCCATGTGGTGCCGGAACTCCCTGAACTTTTCTTCTTGCTCGCGATCCCCGTCGAACAGATCGCCCTCATCGCCAGAGTCCGGAACAGGATACTCAAGGTGCTTCAACAGAATATCCACGAGCTTCGAGTAAACATCGACCATCTCCAGCCTGCCTTGCATGTATATATCCAGGACGAGATATTGCTTGAGCTCATACCACACGTTAAAGGTATGCTCGATCACATCCCGATCTTTGTCTCTGACTGCACACTCAAGCACGGCGTCGACCAATGGCCGGAAGTGAGTGGGTTGGCGGGCGATCCCAACAACCCAGCTTTCCGCCGCAGTCGAGAAGACTTTAGTAAGGGCCTTGAGGGCCTCCGTGTCCTCTTCCTCGGCCGCCTTCTCTATTTGCGGCCGCAGGGAGATGACTCGCGGGAATAGAACCTCTATAGTCTCTTGGCTTTCGTCGACGTCGCCGGTTTCTCTGAGCATTGAGCAGAGGCACTCAGAAGCTTCCTGGCTGCAAGAATCACTGCTGACACCGTTGAAAATGACGTTCAGGAGGGGTGAGTTGACAACGTTGGCAACAGGAACCTCCCTTAGCCACGATGTGATGCACTCCATTAGCTGGGGGTTCTGAGCTGCCGCAGCTATTCCCCATGTCAGTTTTGAGCTACGTACCTGACCGGTTGCGAGACTTACGAGAGGATTGGGAATAGTTGATGAGGAGTTGCACGACCTGGTCCGCATTATCTCCCAACAATGCTTGCGTCCGTGCTGCAAGATCTTCTTCCTAATCCAACAATTAGACTTGTCATCTTGTTGGCCCCGACCGGCGAAAACGTTTCGGCGGGACTGAGGCTGTTCTTTGGTTGCGGTCCACATACAGACAAGGTGATCTTCCGACCCTCGGTAACCTCTTCAGGAAGAACCCGCAGGAAGTCCAGGATACAGGCATGGCTCTCGGGGCTATCGCTGAGTGACTGTACGACAGATGCTAGAACTCCGTCCCATTCCTTCATCTGGATGGCCAGAATCGCCAGGCACACGCACAGCTGTACTCGAATCGGCTTGGGTCCCGGGGCGAAATGCTTCAGGAGCAGTAGAATCTGGTTCCGGAGCGCGTCGAGTTCGCTGGGAGCCACCTGTGTGGTCAAGTCGTAGGTGATCTATGGCTGTTAGTCGAGCTTCGCAGCGCCTTTTAGGGAAGTCATCAACAACCTTTCCCCGCAGGGTAATGGCCGCAAAGAGTGTTGCCTCCGGCTCGGCCTCGGACTGCAGTATGCCAATTATCGTACCCCAAGAATCCTTCTATTCCCCATACAAGTCAGTATACCAGAACACCGACAACTGCGGTGACTCGAGCAACGAACCGATTTCTGAAACCGCTCCAGGTATTCGTGAGCCTGCTTCTTGGCTTCTTGCTCCCCACTCCTCATCGTCATGACCGCCGCCAAAACATCGTTGGGCGCAAAGGCCTCCTGCGCTCCGTTGGAAGCCATTTTGTATTGTGCGACAGGTTGACAGTGGATGTCGGTGGCCTGGAGGTTTGTAGATGGGAATCGTACGCAGGCTTCAGCGCGATCGGACGAGGTCGCGCATGCGATGCGTCACGGTGGTTGGTCCTATGTTGTAGTCGCGGAAAGGTTGAGCCAGAACTGAGCTTGGCGAAGGTGCTCTTGGGGAGGTGGATAGCGTGGGAATCGAGGGGGGTTTAGATCTCAAGCGCAAGGAGATGGACGTTGTTGAAAGTGATATCACCTGAAGCAAAACACAACAAGCCCCTCTGGGTTGGGCCAGTGATGCATGGCCTCTTTGGCGGGGCAAAGGGACTGCCTCGGGGAGGGGTCCGTTGTTTTTCCGTTCCGCTCAAGATGAAAGCACAAAGGGCTCATGTGCAGCATAGCATTCAAGTTTCGACGACAAAGGCTATGTTGATTTAATTTCGCCATATCTCTATTATTTATGACGTACATAAATGCGTTGCTTTCTCGTGCTTCGCCGTACTGCGTTAAAGTTGGGAAGCGGGGCTCAATGCGCACTGCATTTCCCCGACGTCGTTCCTTTTCCTTAATGTCAGACTAAAGAAAAACGCTGTGTAAAACTTCGGCTATTACGCGAAATATGCTGGAGATTGAAAAGTTTACTCAATAGTCTGCTCTATGGCAGGAGGTCGTAAAAGCGGACATAAGGCGCGGGTACGAAACCCGGCGCCTTCAGATCTAGGATGTCAAACCCGTAGTCCTACTGGACTGTCGTCGTGATAATGTTAGCATACTGATGTTTGCTGTGTGAGAGTCATCGGCTTCTCAGCTGTAATGCTGTTTTGGGATGTAATTGTTGAAAGGACGGAGAAGGCGTGGCCTTCAAGCATCCAGTACTGGCTAGCTCCACAAGCTGCAAGTACCTTATCATGGAATGACAGGTCTGCTCGAAGTCGTCTTGATCTCGCCGTCGCCTAATATTAGACCATGAAGTCCTCGGTCGTATTGACCAGTGGGTATTTGTCCGTCTGACGTTGCAGATAGTAGTTGCTCTGTCAAAGCTAAGCCGTATAGTAGAATCGGCTTCTCTCCACCGACGTTCTTGGTCTCCAGTTTGGACAAGTACCTGTTAAGGAAGAAATCATAAAAGCCCTTCCCATGGCCGAGTCGTCTCACCGACCCGGCCTCATCAATGTCGAAGGCGACGCCTGGCATTAGCATGAAGTCCAAGGTGGCTTGCTGCGAGTGGTGTGCATCGGGGCCCCCAAGAATGCGTTGCCGCTGATGAACGCTCGCTGGATCTATGCTGGGGATCCCCCATCCATCCAACTTGAGGCTCTCATAATCCTGCAGATTTTCGAGATGAACCATATCCATGACCCGTGCAGGGGTCCCAGGCGTCTCCAGAGGTGACCGGTGCAGGTATGGTACAAAGACTTCTTTGCCGTCGGCTAAAGCATGACGAACGATAGCATCGGTCTGGATCTCCCCCGACGGCATAGACAAGTAAATACTGATACGACTGGCTTCCCTGTATGGCTTGAACTCCTTGAGCGTCTCAAAGATTTGGCGACCTGTGCACCCTTGTTAGGAGATGTCGTTGCGAAAGGTCACGTGGTCGGGCCACCATACTTTGAGCATTCACGGATTCTTGAGTGACAGTGGAAAGCCTCTGTTTCATCATGGACCGGAGCTGCTGCTTGGCAGCGGTCAAGGGAGATGCCATGGCGAGGCTGAGCCTGAGGCTGGGAGGAGATGGTGGTTTGTGGTGAGGAAGATTGATGGACGCTAAGGGCGCGTGCCTAAAAAAGTACAATTCATAATTCGTGGTGCTAGCTGCGTGACGCCTCGACGCGTTCCGCCAGCGCCAGCGCCAACGCCAACGCCAACACCAATGGCAACGCGCAACGATGAAGGGTAAACTACCGACACTGGCGCCATCATGTGAGCACATGGTCTTGTGAAAGCTACCTTATATAGCTTTGTAAAGACAATTTTACGGCGGTCAACGATAAGGTAGTAAGGAGTGGCAAGGAATGGAATTGACAACCAGTTGAACTACACTACCTCTATTACTTTAGCAACTTAAGCCATGCACACATCGTTCCGTAGAAGAGTCAGAGTGAGCGTCTCGATCTTGCCCTGAGTGCAATTAGAAGGTGACTACGAAGTAGCTATCGCAAAATATATGATTGCGCTTTGTGTAAAGCATCCATGCCAGACAAAGCCACATTACCGCTGCATCCCACGCTTTGCCCCTGCTAGTCGTCGGATGCCCATCTGAGTACGGACACTACCGACTCAATCACTCTCTATGCTGTTCGAGGACCGAAGCCAAAAGAATCGGAATCTGCGACATTTCCCGGCGTGAGTCAACCGGGACTATGTCTCAGAAGACTGGCATTCGCAAGGTCTATTCCTATTCGCTCGGCCATTCGTGTCAGAAGTCATTGGTCTAGGTAGTTTTTCACCCAAACTCGGTATGATAATGGACTAATTGTCGAATAATTCTGCATTTGCCTCAGTATGAAATCGGACGAGCTCCGAGCAATCGACCTGAGGTCCGGCCTACTGTATGAACTATTGAATACCTCGGTACACGCATGTACGGGTTTGGGCTCTCCCTCTCTTGATCGGCATGATGACTAGCCGGAGAATGCAGAAACGAGGGTGCAGCATGAGAGAGCGTGGGATGTGCCCAGTAAAAGGTAAAATGAGGTTGGGGGTGGTTGAAAGACAAGCACCCATGGATCTGGATTTATCTAATCAGATCCCTTACAGGCCGTGGAAGTGGATGTGGAAGTGGATGCCGGAGCAATGGTCGCGTCACAGCGTCACAGCGTCACAGCAGGGCCATTGTTCTCAGGGATGTTTTGCGTGGACTCAGTGATGCCAAGCGCCAGGGCGCTTACAAACTTACAATGAGTTGGTCTTTCGATTTGTTCTGGTACAGCAACATGAAGAGTGTATACCTTACCTTACGTATATTCCTAGAGGGTGATATATCAGGTTCTGATCCGAGACTTCCCATTCCGTCTAGACACCCCGAATGTGTAGACAACTTACAGAACGAGCACATGTCTCTCTCTTCGAAACCATTGAAGATAATGATGATGCTGACCATGGCCAAAATGGCGGTTGGCGGTTGGCGTCCGCTCCCGCAGCTAAGCCTCATTCTCCAGGTGACTTGGCTGGTCCCTTGCCCCTGGTTCCATCCCCTGTCCTTGTGACCCGTTGCCCTTGCTTTTGTGGTTTTGGGGTTTTGGGGTTTTGGGGGGTCCCATTTCTTGATGCATCATCTGGTTGGCATCTTCGGGTTGTACCTCATGAATGAGGGTTTTGGATCCCTACTCGGATAGACAGGCAGACAGACAGACAGACAGAGACTTCATCGACTGCTGCATCGGGCCTTTTGCTTTCAGCGGGCTATCGGGCTACGATATATCTCTGAACTAATTATGAGCGAGACTTGTTCAATTGTCCACATTTCATCCCCTCACTCCACCCTAGCACACATTCCCCAAAGAGGCGAGCGAGGCGCCGCTACGTCGGCCGCGAATCCGTTGATCGAGGCCCGTTCACCCTGTCCCTCCCAACTCCGTCATCGACCATCCGTCCGTCCCACACGCACCAACTGCAACAGCAAACAAACTTGGCAACAGCGCCTTCTACTAAACTACTGTGACTGGTCCATCATTGATCATTGTGTTTGCTCTTAACCTGGTTGGTTCAAGGCCCCTTGGTCTCATCATTAGCACCTCCCGGTACGTGTTCGTAGGTGGACGGCCGACAGTGAGCGGGCCAGCCAAACCTCCACTACGAAAGCCCCGCCATTGATGATGGCCAGACGCAACACCACCTCCTCCTCCTCCACCATCTCGCCGCCCTTCTCGTCCGCGCCCAACGCCAGGGTCGAGCCACTTGTTGTTGATGACTCCGCGTCCCAGCTGCTGCAGGCCGTCCCCCTCCAGCCCCTAGCAGCTAGATCCACTGTCTCACAGCAGTCACAGACCCTGTCAGTGTCGCCTGTCCCGCCAGATCCGCCTTCGGGCCACCTGCAAGGCCATGCGCTGCCGTATCAAGACCCTGGTGCTGGCGATCTAGTTCCAGATCTCTTAAGCGCTGGTGTCCCGACTACCTATCACTCGGGTCCTCGTCCGCTTCCTCGTTCTCACCCCTCGATACCTTCACAACCTTCGCCTTCCCCTTCGCAGTCTTCATGTTCCGTCGACCAGCATGATTCGTCCGAAGAAGAAGCTGCCCAACAACAGCCCCTAGCAGAACCCGCCCAGGACACCCTGGATGCGCCTGCACCTGGCTCTCCTTCCCAGGCCGTCGAGTTTGACGTACACATGGCCTCCAAGAAGACGCCCTTTCTGCGGGCGGCTACTGACCGACCTGAAGCCGCGCCCTACGGCTCCGTATCGCTAACCCCGAGCCGCAACAACTCTCCTACTGGCAGCGAGCGCTGGGACCCGGACGCTCACCAGCTTCGCCATGTCACCGACACCGTGCGCAGCGACACCTCGCGTCGTTCCATGGTCTCGAGGCATTCGTCGAGGTTGTCCGAGGAAATTGACGGCGCTATCCTCGTCTCTGGCCTCGAAGGCCGCTTTGGCGGAACCGAGGCGACTCATGCCTCTGGCGTCTTCGACGGAAGCATGAAGGACCACGCCTCCGAGGATGGTTCCCTGCTCGACGACCACTCGACTACCTCGGAACCAGAGCCCGAGGAGAACTCTCCCCACGAGGCCGTTCGCGCCTCCGTCTCGCCAACCGACGACACAACCTTGTCAATAAATACGCCTCGCATGTGGTGTCTTTCTGTGCTATTCTCTATCCTTGGATCTTCGACAAACCTGTTCTTCTCCTTAAGATACCCTAGTGTTGCCATTACCCCTGTCATTGCTCTACTCCTAGTTCACCCCCTTGGACACATGTGGGATTTCTTGTTAAAGCGGAACTACGACCCTGATGAGACCTTCGTGGAAGGTAGCCGAGAGCCGTCCATCTCTGAGCATAGTCAAGTATCACACAAGCCGGGCAAGCTTTCCGCCTGTCGACGATGGCTGGCCCAGGGCCGGTGGAACGAAAAGGAGCATACGTGCGTCTACGTTAGCAGCAACGTCGCATTCGGCTTCGCTTTTGCTACCGATGTCATCGTGGAGCAGACAAAGTTCTACCACCAGGAGGCGCCCATCATGTACCAGATCCTCCTGACGATATCTACTCAGATCTTGGGCTATGGTTTCGCTGGTATTACCCGCCGCTTCCTCGTCCGCCCAAGCGGCATGATCTGGCCCGGTACGCTCATGTCGGCCGCCATGTTCTCAACCCTCCACAAACAAGAGAACAAACCAGCCGGAGGTTGGACGATTAGCCGTTGGAAATTCTTCTACATCGTCTGGACGGTGTCCTTTGCCTTCTACTTCCTACCTGGCCTGCTCATGCCGGCTCTGAGTTACTTCAACGTCATAACCTGGTTTGCTCCCAAGAGCGTCGTTGTAGCCAACCTCTTTGGCGTTTCCTCAGGACTGGGGCTGTTCCCCTTGACTTTCGACTGGGCGCAGGTCACTTATGTCGGTTCCCCCTTGCTGGTGCCGTTCTGGGCTGCCATGAACGTTATCGGAGGCCTCGCTGTAGTTATGTGGATTATCGCCCCCATTCTATACTACAGCAACGTTCTCTTTTCTTCATACATGCCCATTCTGTCAGCGGCCGTCTTCGACAATACGGGGAAAGTCTACAACGTTAGCAGGATTCTTACCTCGGACTTTCTTTTCGATAAGGAGGCATACCAAAACTATAGCCGTGTATTTTTACCTATCACCTACGTGCTCAGCTATGGCATGCAATTCGCCGGTCTAGCCGCGTTACTGACCCATACAGCATGCTGGCACGGTATGGATATTTGGAGGACGTGGAAGCGAGCGTTGGCGGAAGCCCGCGAGGAGGGCAAGGAGGAGGGCAAACCGGCTTATCAGCGGGTTTCGGAGTCGCCTGGGGAAGCGCCAGCTGGACCCTCCACGGACGACGAATACGCGAGAATGTCCAACTCTACCTCGAACTTAGACAATCTCTTAAGCCGCGAAGATGTACACAGCCGTCTCATGAAGCGCTACAAAGACGCACCCTTGAGCTGGTATCTTATCACATTCCTGACCATGACCGCTACCGGTATCTTTGTGGTTGAATAGTAAGTTGTCCCTTTTCAATCAAGGCTTTACGAGCTGACCTTTTGCCTAGTTACCCCGTCCATCTCCCGTGGTACGGCCTGCTCCTCGCTCTCGCCCTAGGCGCTCTCTTCTTCATCCCCAACGGCATCATAATGGCCGTTACGAACCAGCACAGCAGCATTTACATCATCTGCCAGCTCATCTGCGGCGTCGTGTTCCCCGGCCGCCCCATCGCCAACATGGTCTTCGTCACCTACGGCTACATCTCATCGGCGCAGGGTATCAAGTTCGCCTCCGACCTCAAGCTGGGTCATTACATGAAGATCCCGCCCCGCATCCTCTTCTCCGTCCAGATCGTCGCCACGCTCGTCTCCTCCCTCACTCAGATCGGCGTCCTCAACTGGATGTTCGCCAACGTCCAGGGCATCTGCACCGCCGAGGCCATAAATGGCTTCACCTGCCCCATCGCTCGCGTTCACTTCAACGGCTCCATCCTCTGGGGCGTTGTCGGGCCCCATGAGTTCTTCGGCCCCACGGCCATCTACCGCTCCCTCGTCTGGTTCTTCCTTCTCGGCGCCGTCCTCCCTATTCCTCTGTGGCTCTACAGCCGCCGCCACCGCCACAGCATCTTCCGCAAGGTAAACCTCCCCGTCATCTTCGGCGCCATGTCGTGGATCCCCCCGGCCACAGGACTGAACTTCTCCGTCTGGGTTCTCGTCTGCTATGTCTTCAACTACCTAATCAAGAACCGCCACAACGCCTGGTGGAGCAAGTACACCATGACTCTCAGCGCCGCGCTCGACTCGGGCCTTGCGTTTGGCATTGTTGTCGTCTTCTTTGGCTTCATCTATCCAGGCTGGATGGACAACTTCAAATGGTGGGGGACAGAAGTCTACAAGCAGGGCTGTGACTGGCAAGCGTGCGCGTATAATACTGTTGAGGAAGGAGAGCGGTTTGGACCGAGCACCTGGTAGTTCAACAATACTACTTTGAAGGGTGATGCGTACTAGAGATCGAATGATTGGCCGAGTTGGCGTAACAAAACCTTATGAGCGTGCATGATAGATAGACTTCGCATAACCATTATTGAATAGACCTGCATGAATACGAACAACACAATATTGTTTAAGTTTCCAACTAAGAACTTGTGAAATCACGGTTGGCAAGTTCGGCGATAGCGTGGTGAGGATCAAGTGGAAATGCAGTCGAGTTCACCGTCTATCAAATGCACATCTCCCCCAAATATTCTTTGGCTTACAGCAGAATTACTATACAGTGTGATAAGGTCCGGCCGATGACCTGCCCGTCTTGACCATCCACGGTACATTACGCGTCTCCTATTTCTCAGCTTCCCAATCCGGGTTCTGTTACCAGCCATTAGCAACTAGTCTGTCTCGCACAGAGGAACGAAAAGGGGTCAGGGAATGCTTACCTTTCGCAGGATTACCAATCCTTCAAGCGTGCTGTTCAAAGCGACATACTCCTCATCCTCCAGCTCGGCACGCTCTCCGTGGGCGAGGACGACGGGGGTGCTCTGGGTCTGCCAGCCGGTGATGGTCTTGGGCCGGCCGGCCTGGCCGACGACGTCGACAGCCTGACCGACGCGGACGTTGACCTTGAGGGGGGCTAGGCTCTCGTCGAGGGTGACGAGGAAGCGAGGGTGCATGGCGGTGACGAGGTAGTAAAGGAGGTAGTGCGAGTTGGAGGTGATGAACTCCTTGGGCTCGATCATGGCGACGATGGTGGCGAGGAGGCCAGCGGAGGAGACGCGGGAGAGAATCTGGCGATCGGTGTGGAAGGGGCTGATAGTCAGAGTACCCTTACCCATGTGGAGCAGGCCCTGGGCGATGCGCACCATGAAGAGCGCGTCCTGGTCGCGGTGATAGTAGCTGGCCAATTGCCTCAGTAGCTGAGCCAACCGAGCGTTGTTCGTGCCAGCACCCAAAAGTCCCATGGCGAAGATGGCGTTAATGGCCACTTCGGGGTCATTATCGTGGCTGTATCTCGACAGTGTGTCGTAAACCTTCATCTGCGGGTTGCTTGGGCTGAGAAGACCCAGGGCTAGGGGAACTGCTTTGCGAATGTTGGCCTCGCCGTAGTGCATGAGGTGACCAAACTGTCGCAGGACCATCTCCTGGCCAACTTCCTCGCCCATAGCCACAAGAGCAATACCAATAACCGCATATGCCTGTAGCAGCTCGTCTCCCTTTTTGTCGTCTGACTCCTCCTGGTGCTCGTTGCAGATGTGCAGAAGCTCCTGGATCTTCAGGACGGCGCCGGTGCCAGCCCAGGCGCAAATCTCGGCCATTACCGCGGTGGCTTTTGCCATTGGGTGGTCAATGGCCTTGAGAGTCTCCAAGATGACATCGACTTCTTCTTGTCGGCCAAAGAAGAGAAGTCCAAGGCCCAGGGCTAAGAAACGCGTCCACTTATCGGTCAGCTGACTCTTCCGGTCGTCGTCCATCAGCGTCGTTACGATGGCCTCGCTGATTTCCGGGTGCGAAGAGCCGACAAAGATGAGGCCACAAGAAAGCGCAGCCATGGCTGAAATCTGCATGTCCTCAGACGAGTCGGAGATGATGGGGAGGAGGAGTTCGAGAATATCTTCTTTGTTAGAGCCAGCGTAGGCCAGGCCTAGACCCATGATGCAACCGGTTCGTACCAGGGGATTTGCGTGGTGAAGCTTGTCAGCATCACCTAGGAGGGCGTAGGCCGGCTCGGAGTCGATTTGGACTCCGGAACTCATTATTCCGATTGCAAGCATGGCGCCGGCCGAGATCTCTGGCTCTGATGAATACGTGTACCGATCGATCTTATCAAGTCCGTTCTCGATATCCCACAGCATCAACGTGCCGAGTGACGCAACCGTTGACATCATGCCGTCTCCCTTGGTCTTCCACACCCAGGTCTCCTTCTCAGCCTCAACGAGCATCATCCTGTCGTTGCCGAAGCCTGCATTAGCAAAAGCGTTCACGAAAGCCGCAGCAAGGTTATGCCTGGCAGAATCTAGGTTCGTCATGCCGGCGACACGACTGCTCTCGAGGTGGCTCTTGTAGATATCCTCAGTGGACTTGGGCTCAATGATGTTGAGCTCACTTCCCAGGTTTTTGAAGTGCTCCGACAGCTTATGGTTGGATGCACACTCCGAAATCTCCTGGTCCTCGTTGGTTTCCATAGGAAGATCCACGACGATCTTTTGGCGGGCGACCAGGAAGGCTAGTTGCCTCTTGAGGTCTGGGTCCTCGGATTTCTCGAAGTCGGCCTTGATCAAATCGATATCGTGGAGTCTGATAGCAAGAACCATTGCTGGCGCAAACTGCTTGTACTGGATGTAGATGTTGTGCGCGGTCCTAAGGAATATCTCGTTGTCGGGATAAGTCAATAGGTTGACCAGGGTGACCATGTATAGGCACACTCTCGCGTACGTATTCTCGTCCACAAGATTAGGGATATCCTCGATTATCTCCAATTCGCTCATGAGGTCGACCGCATCCGCCTCAGCGTTGCTCTTGAGGAACAAGGGAACGAGGCTCATGGCAAGGTCTACCAGCTCTTTCGTTGGCTCCTCGTTCGTAATTCTCTTTCCGTAAACCTCGCCAATCTCCAAGGCCAGATGTCGCGTGTACTCATGCCCCCATGAAGCGATATCAGAAGTCGGTGCCAGAAGTCGGTATTTGAGTGTGTCTTGTCTATCCTCGTCCGAAAAAGTCATGCCAATGACGGATAGAACATCGGCCAAAGATGTTTTGTCGTCACCTTGCGGCCATTCCTCGTATAGCTTGATCAAGGGCTCGTAGTGTGGTCGCAGGAACTTCAAAGGCTTTGGTACTGCTGTCATAGATGACGTCGATGTCTTTATGGATGTCTTCATAGCTTCCAGGGCGGTCTTGTAGAGTTCGGTTTTGGGTTCCTAAGGGCGGTCAGATCTGGGGCACAGTCAATTCTTGTCAGTTAACTCACTGTCAAGCGCTCAACTATCATGTCCAGCTCATTCTTGATCTGCTGATCTTCCTCACTGAGCTCCTCGTCGGCAGCTGCGCGTCAGTCAGCACATGTCGCATCGCAACACACATGAGAGGCGCCATACCGTCGGCCTTGTCGTTTTCCTTCTTGCCATTCACAACTGGCTTATCCTTCTTCGCATCATCGACGGCCTTGCCCTTGCCCTTGTCCGCCGCCTTGGGCACTTCGCTATCCTGAGCCATGTTGACGACGAGTTGGGCGCCTGCTGCAGCTCCAGGGGGCAGGTTCTTGACGGGAAATTGGTCGACGGCTATTAATTGAAGGGTATATCGACTGTTGTCGTTGATCTGGCTAAGCGCAGCGTTGTTTTCTTGATGGGGTCGTAATAGTCGTCGCCGTTGATGGAAGGTGATGGAGCGGCTTGGTAAAGCTCAAGGTGCTGTGCTGTAGCTCTGGGTTACGCGAAGGCGCTGCCGCCTGCAAAAAACCGGGGCCATTCCAGCCTTGCCATCACGTGTTAAGCTGGCTTATCCGATTAGTTTTTCCGAGATATGCAAGACATGAACTAGTTATCGATTAGATTAGGCCTTATCAACCAAAATTTCTGAGATACCTTTAACCCCACCATGCGACGACATCTCTAAAGATCAACCCCACGTCTTCATTCATTTCCACCGGCAGGAATTTACCTCGACTCAAATACTCTTGAAATTCCATCTGTATCACGCTTCCTAGCCCACCATGTTGCTGGATACAAAGGCCATGCGCCACCTCGCGGCCGAGGACTGGCGCGTTCTTACTGCCGTAAGTTCCATGCTCTCCATCCAGGTCCTCCATCCAAGCTAAACGAAGTGCAGTGCGAGCAAGGCAGTAAGAATCACGAAGTCGTTCCGACACCTTTAATTGAGAAACTCTCCCGCCTACATGGCGGCGTCAGCGGTGTCCACAGGAGTATTTCCGCCCTGGCAAAGGTCGGTCTAATCGCCCGTGTCAAAGGGGCCAGATACGACGGCTACCGTCTCACCTATGGAGGGCTCGACTATCTTGCCCTTCATAACCACTCCCAGCGAAACGAAGTCTACAGCGTCGGAAGCCGAGTCGGAGTGGGCAAGGAAAGCGACATCATGATGGTCGCAGATCACAACGGCACCCAGCGAGTTCTCAAAATCCATCGCCTAGGACGAATTTCCTTCCGAACCGTCAAGTCAAATCGAGACTACCTCAAACAAAATCAGTCCTCGCAGTCGTGGATGTACCTCTCGCGGTTAGCAGCTATGAAGGAGTTTTCTTTTATGAAGGTTCTCCGCGAAGAGGGATTCCCAATTCCGGAGCCATATGCGCAGTCTCGGCACACAATCGTCATGGAGCTAATAGACGCCTTCCCTCTGCGCCAAATTTCAAAAGTTCACGACCCAGCGTCCCTTTACGCCGACTTGATTAGTATAATTCTCCGGCTGGCAAAGCACGGCCTGATCCACGGCGATTACAACGAGTTCAACATCCTCGTCAAAGAGAACATAACAACCCTGGAGGATGGCGAGGAGTCTATCACGCTCGAGCCTATCATCATCGATTTCCCCCAAATGGTTTCAATGGACCACGAAAATGCCGAAATGTACTTCGACCGTGATGTTCAATGTATCAAGCGCTTCTTCGAACGCCGCTTTCATTTCACAAGCTCGGAACCAGGCCCGTTCTACAAGAATGCCAAGAAGACGCTGGGGAGAGATGGTGCCAAGAGGTTGGATGCCGCTGTGACTGCATCTGGCTTTACCAAGAAGATGTTGAAAGATCTTGAGGCTGCGATCAGAGCAAAGGAGGCTGCGGGAGACATCGATGGCGGAGGCGAGGATGACGACGAGGAAGAGGAGGATGAAGACGAAGACGATGAAGGTGAAGACGATCATGTTGATGGGGCCGAGGGGTCAGGGAAGGCTGAGGCACTAGGGGAGCTTGAGGAAGGGACGGAAAAAGCAGGTGAACCGTCTTTGGAGAATTTTGACGATCCTATCGGAGGCGCATCACATACGACAGTGAACGAAAGCATGTCCAAGTTGGCAGTTTGAGCTAGATTGTTAATGATACCCATGAACGATAGCACGAATGCCTCATGCTTCATGCCTTAAGTACATCCTGGCTACAAAAGTCAAAAGGAGTAGCAATGTGCGCTTACTTCTCTGCAAATTTGACGCCTTAGCTCGTCTTGTTAGTGAGATATCTCAAAAAAACAGCATTACTGGGTTCCTACCTTAGCCAGCGAACTCAAAGTCCCGAGGTCCTTTGTTCATCGCTAGAGCAATGCTGTGAAGCAATATCACCATGGCATAAGAGCGAGTTGAAATTATCACTCCTTATTTGTACTGGCCGATCGCCAATATGTCGACTTTCTGATGCCACAGCTACCCTCCCTAGTATCTAGAGTACAAAGCGTATGAAATGAGCAATTTGCACAATTCATCAAGCGTATCAGCTACCTCAGACCATAAGATGCTCCGGGATTCCATAACACTGCCATCTTGCCTTGACCAGACAGTTCCAACTCCAAAAGACAATGATAAGAAGCAAGGGAAGAAAGAGTCGACGATCAGGATGCGAAAACCGCGACATGAGGATGAAGAGTTAAAAAGGTAAGAAAATCAACATGACAGTGCAACAATTACTGACTCTCCTTCTTGGCTGTTTCCTTCTTGACGGACGGGGACGAGTCGAGGGAAGCACTGACGACAGCCGTATTCACGTGAATGGTGACGTTCTCGTCACATTCAGACGAAGTCGGGGTTGAAAGCGCCGCATCGGTGCTCGAACTCGTAGCCGTCCTACTCAAGACATTAGAAAAGACTCCGAAGGTAAGGCGTCAAGCCGTCGTACTGGAACCCCCCACGCTGGGAACCCAAAGATCGAGTCACAAGGCCTTCGTCGGAAGGAGAAGCAGGCGGGCCGCTGTTCAAGTTAGGCTAGGGCCAATTGCAATGAGATGGGCAAAACTCACGATCGAGAAGTAGGAGGACCCCGTCTCCACTGAGACTGCTGCGTGTACAAAGTCGGGCTCATTCCGACAAGAGGAGTACCATAGGCACCAATGTTGTACTCGTTGGTGCGGAACTGGCGGCGCTCAGCAGTTACACGCTTGAGTTCCTTCTGTGCCGGCGTATCGGCGTAGCGGATATTCATCAACAGTCCTTCATCGCCAATACCAACGCCGTTGAACTTGCGAATGACTTCATCGCAAACGTCTCGGTTCTCAAACCTAAAGGAAGGTCAGTGTGAACTCATTGCTGCATCTTCGTGAGAAGCATACCGAGCAAACCCAACGCCACGGCTGTTGCCCATGCTGTCGCGGAGAATCTTGCTTGACAGGATCGTGTAGCCCAAGAAAATAGTGCTAAGTTCCTACACGAAGTCAATACCAGCTAGGATAAAAAGGCATAAAAAGCCTGGCATACCACTTCAGTCAAAGTCTTGGGTAGGTTAGAGATGTACAGGTTGGTGGACAGCTCATCTCCCTCAGCCTTGAGACGAGAGTTGAAGGACTCCTAAGCAGCCAAGTCAGTCAAGAAGGTTGTATTGAACACAGTGGATGGCTTACCCGCGCAAAACCAACTTCGTAACCAAGACGGTGGAACCCGCGAATACACATTTCCGAATCAGCGGCTTCGAAGAACTTGGCAAAGCCAAAACTAGAATTTTGTTAGGGGCGTAAAGTACGTCGGGATCGAAATGACTTACCCCTTGCAGGCTCCAGTGCCAGTGTCGATGATTGCCTTGGATGTCTCAACAGCACCAAAGCGGGCGGCAAAGTGGTACAAAAGCTCATCATCAGTAGTTGGGTGAAGGCCGCGAATATAAACATTGCGGTTGCCTGGAATGCGATTCTCGAGACTTTGTTCAAGACTCTTCATCTGGCCAGGGGGGGTGAACACTGCAGGCACAGCCTTGGGAACAGGCGGATCCTTCTTGAGAAGGTCATCCAAGGTGCGGTCGGAGACAGTGACGAGAGTCTTGCCATGACCATCAGCGTGCATGTTGGCCAAGGCCAATTGCTGAGGTGAAGGGGTGGTGTAAGTAGACCGATCAGCGCTGGCGACACGCGGGGCTTGCTCACGATGCGCCACGCCCGTGTAGTAAGGAGTGGCGGGTGTCGATTCGTTGGTCGAGTAGGATCCGCGGCGGTTTTCGAGACCTGGAACTTCAGAGTGACCACGATCCATACGAGCATGGGGAGCGTTGGCCCTACCAGGGGTGTAGGGCATCATCGGGACGGGAAGGCCAAGATAGGGGTTTCCATACCCGTTGTTGATCGGAAAGGCGTTATACGCATTCTCGTTAGCATGGCCCATTCCCAGCGACTGGGAAGGAGGAATTGAGGCAACAATAAGATGGCCATCGGAACCAATCATGTAGCCATGACCCATGGGAAGGTGTCCAGCGCCGGCTACACCCATACCGCCGAGGGACATTCCTTGGAACTGGTTCATGAGAGAATTGTGGTCCCCAGACGCTGGGATCGCCAGATGGGAATGATTGTTTCTGCCGGGTTGGCCGGTAATATATGGCGTAGCAACAGTACCGTTGTCCATGGTCGACTGTGGTGAGGATGGTAAGGCTTGGGTTGTCTGCACCGAATCCAAGTTAGCTGGTGTTTCCATCAAGCTTTCAGGAGTAATAAACCACAACCACGGAGAAGGAAAAGGAGGGTGTCACTTGACGGGTAGAGCTGAACCGACATTCCGAGGGCCGGAAGGTGCAGGGGCGTGTTGGAGTTCTGTGTAAGTCGGGTTGTGCAGCGAAAGTAGATACAGGGGCCCAGTCCGTTGCCTGCTAAGCTTTACGTAGGAGATGAAAAACCAGTATAGAGGGCAATGTAACTCACCTCACAAGCGACAGATCAACTGCAACAGAGTTGTTGGAGATGGCGATGAAGACGTGGTAGTACAAGATCTACTCGGGTTTATAGGTAAGCGACTGTACGAAGGAGAAAATACAAAACGAGTATGCGGTAAACGAAAGTGAAGCCGAGGGGGGTTGACAAGAGGGTTTGCAGATGGATGATAAAGGCCGATGCAGGTTTGAAGAAAGGAGAGGTGAGATAAGAAGGGAGGCGGAGGTCAGCATCTCGTTGCAGCTGTCAAGCGAAGGTTGATTTGAAGAGAGGCGCCAGCCACGTGCTAGAGCGGTGTACGAGGCGAAAGGAGCCAAAGGTGAATGTGGGGATGAAAGTGAAGTGACAGTGAAAGTGAAAGTGACTAGAGTGGCAGATGGTTATCTCTGGAGAAGAACTAACCTTTGGCTGACTGCCAACTGATGGTTACAAACCGGATTCCGAGGCCAACGACGGCAAATTCTGGTACCAAGACTCTGAGATGAAGCGAGAGTAAGTAAGATAGAACAAGCTATCGAGCAAGATGGGGTTCGGAAAAGATTGACCGGCGCAGGAGGGCGGAAGAGAGCGGCGTTGAACCGTGGTGATGCTGTGTAGAGTGGAAGAGAAGAAGACGAAGAGAGCTGGAGAGGAGAGAAGACGAGGAGAGGAGACCATGGTAGAGAACTTACCTAAGCGTGCAAGTAAGATGCTCGTAGGAAGGCAGTCGCAAAAGGATATCCCAGAGCCGGGAAGGTGACACTGAGGTTGAAAGCGTAAGAGATGCGGGACCTCGATGCTCTCGAGGCCAAGGGAGGTACTGCGAAAAGATGCGATTGGTTAACAAGCTTGAGAAAGGTGAAGAAGGAAGAAAGCAAATCGACACCACAGCTCAGCAGAAAGAGATTAAAATACTGCTGGCTGGAACGGTGGTCAAGCTGTTGGCAGTCCTGCATTTATTGGTAAGGGCCTGTAAATGCGTAACGCACTCGCACTCGCACTCATTTGCACTCATTTACACTCACTTACACTTGGTATTAGCTGGCAGAGGCTCAACAGCTGGCGAGTAAGATTCTCTCCTTCTCATTGGCAGAAAGCCGACCTGGATTCGGGGGCTTGGAGGAGCAGCAGGCGTCCTGGCGATGCTTTGTCTGGCTGGCAAGCGTAATGATGGCCGTGGTAGTATGTAGGTATGGATGGAAGGCGTGGTGTTGGCTTTTTGTGTGATGGATGCTTAGAGATGGTAGTAACGCCGAGTATCGAATGCAGTCTGACTGAGATTCCCGAAGTCAAGTTCGAGTGGAATGATATCAGGGGTAGAAGTCGCTCTGCTAAGATCGTTAACTCGGCTCGGAGAGGCAGTGAGTGACGTCGGCGAATGGGCGGATGCTTTGTGTACCTACCTTGCCTGCCCATCGAGTCCTGCTTCTCGTTGACTTCAAGGTAATGAAATGAGTGACTGGTATGGTACCTAAGGTAAGTACCAAGTAAGGTAGTAGGCAGTTATACCAGAAACTATACTTGTCGTAAGAGTGTGTTGCCCGAGTTGGATGACAGCGGTGGTTAATATTCTGGAAGAGGCAACGAGATAGAGGGTCATGAAGCTATACGTAACGCATAGAAAGTCTGTTATTGGGGGGCAAAGGACAATTCTATATATCTCGGGCACGTCTGTAGCCCAGTGTCGGTGCCTCCCATTCTCCCGGTCAGCAGCGTCACTTGTCCGCCGCTACGGCAATGTAGATACCCAGACATGAAAGTTTGTGTTCGCATACGTTCAGTCCTGCAGGGACGCGGCGGGCATCGTTCATCTTAAGTGGGATGTGCTCCCGCGTTCGTCATTACGGGATGTGCCTGGCTATAAACGAGAGGAACTAAATAAAGTATGCAGCGAGGGTGACGCGCTTACTCTGCATTAACATATGCCTGCTTTCCCCTTCCTCATATCCAGTGATCCATGGATGCTGCTAGAGTTCATGAGACTGCTGCTGCTGCGGCACGTACCATAGAGATCCAAGCATTGACGGATCGATCTAGACCCTCTACATACATGTATGTACGAATTAGTGAGTACGGGATCAACCTTTTAAGGTCTGGTTAATACCGCTTTTGGTTCTGTGACACATCACAAGCCGGCAGCGCCCCATGTGCGTGGCACTCTCATTAACGTAATACTTTAGATTGGGGTAGGCAGATTCTGACAGGTGCCTAGATATAGAGACCAACGGGACGGGACGCGCGAGACTACTCTGGGTTGCCGAAAAAGCAATGACGTGCAGAACGGGAGGGAAGCAATCCTCCAAGGATCTGTTTTCCTGTTCTCGCAAACAATCAACAAAGCAGCCATCTACTCGCCCTAGCTGTTCGGTCACTTAAGCTACAAATGGGCTGTGATTGCATGATTCAAATTCAGATGAACAAAGGTCCGCAATCTGTGAAAAGAGGTCTATGAATAAAGTGAAGTTCTCGGTGGATGGCGTGGGGTTACCCAACCCACAAGCCCGCATCTCGGAACCATCCGCCCGACTGAAGGTCAGTACTCGACTTGATGTTGAACCGCAGCTAGACTTGCATTTCCAAGTAGATTAGGTCATACGTTTAGTCAACTTGTCAAAATTGGCGGATGTTTGTCAACCTCCCGTCCCTACCCGGCTATGGCCTCTCCAGTCACTTCAATGTGATATCCATAGGCAACATTGCCCAATGTGGTATTTCTGCAAGCCACTGATAACGGACACCTGGAACTTAGACATCGGCTGAAGCAAACGTTTTGGGTACCTTGTCGAGTGTTGTTCCCGAAGAACGAGCTGCTGCAGACGGTTTGTGACATGCGTCCCACGCAGAAGAATGACTTCAAAATAGCGAACTACAGTCAAGTCACGCGTTGGCAAACAGAAGCTGGCAAAGAAAAAAGGGACATACAAGCGTCTTTAGTAACTTATCATTATGACATAGACCGGTAACCAAATGAACGATATATGAAGCGTTTGCAATCAAAGAGTGCCGCAAACCAGATATCTCCGAAGCCTCTAGTGGTCCCAACCTTTTGCAAAATCTTTCTCTAGTCCGTAAACGATCATCGAAAATTCTCCCAGGAAGCAGAACACCCGCGGCCGGCCGTGAAGCCCGACATCCATGCGTCCCACCATGCTGAGTATTCCAAATCTAAGTAACCGCGTCTCTATGACCAGACGTCCTCCTGTGAGTTAATCAGTTAGTAAGTGTTTGTTCGTGGATGCTGCGAGAAGCAACCCCAAGCACAATAGATGACGACGTACCTGGTATTGATTCGCTGCCCTCATGCTCTTGACAATCTCCTCTCCCTTGGCCTCCGACACCCCACGACCTTCGGCGATGATCTTCGCCAGGACGGTGTTGACTTCACGTGCCATATTCGCGGCGTCGCCGCAAACGTAGAAGTAGGCCTTCTGAGAAAGCAGCTCGCTGACTTCCTTGGCTCGCTCCTTGAGTCGGTGCTGCACGTAAACCTTCTTGGTTCCTTGTCTTGAGAAGGCTGTAATTAGCTCGAACTTGTCGCCGAGGATCTTCTTGTACTCCTATGAAGGGTTAGTGATGCGGACGGGAAGTGGTGCTCAGTGTGTGACATACCGCCCATTCGGCCTCATACATGAAATCTTCACTAGGTTTGCGGCATCCAAAGAACAGGAGAGTGCGTCCGACATCTGCGCCGGCCTCGGCCTGCTTGGCGCGTTCTTGCACAAATGCGCGGAAAGGAGCAACTCCAGTACCAGGTCCGATCATGATAACCGGCTTGCTGGGGTCTGACGGCAGCTTGAAGTTGGAGTGGCGAACATGGACAGGAACGTGGATTCCATCGTACTTGTTTCGGGGTCCTAGGATCTCGTAGCTCTGGCCGAAAGGGTGAGGGTCGGGGTCTCCATTCTGCTTCTGCTTCAATGCGAAGAGGTAGTTTGTTGCGACTCCTCGGAAGGGATCACCTCTGCCGGGAATCATCTGGGACTCAACGACCGCAGTGATAGAGATTTTCTTGGGCTGGACCAAGGATGACGAGGAAATCGAGTAGTAGCGGGGCTGGAGCTTTGTCAGACCCTCGATGAAGGCAGAAAAGGGGATGTTCGTCCACTTCTCGCCCTTGCTAACGGAGGCCAAAAAGCGAGCGATGTTGTAGTAGTGAGGGCCAGTCTTCTCATGGAAATAATCCTTGTCGCTACCCAGTCGAGTCATTTCGGCCTTGACAGCATCGTTGGGAGAGAAAGCAGAGAGCGTGAGGACGAACTGTCGCGAAACCGGAGCGCAAATTTCCAAGTGGTAGCGGATGATAGCATCGAACGTCGTTGGTGTCGGGAAAGGCACCTTGGCAGTTGGTTCCAAAGCCTTGACGCTGATTACATGGTGCTTCTTGTCCGCGAGGCCGGTGATATCGAGGAAACGATCGACTTCCTCGCCAGGGTTGGTTGGCCAGATTGCGATATGATCACCAGTTTGGTATGAGAGGTTCGAGCCGCTAATATCGACTTCCATGTGCAGAGCGTTCCTGTCCTTGGCCGTAAATAGCTCTCGCGACTCGGCGATGGGCGCAATGTAGGGGTTGTGGGTGTTGAAAGGTCCCTTGGCGGTGCCTTCGAGGTGCAGTTTGTTGGGTTCGCCGAGGTAAACCTCGCTGGCCTCGCGAGTCAAGCCTTCACGGTCTACGATACCAAAGATGGGTTCATAAACAGCCTCGCGCTCCTCAAGGCCTAGCTTCTCAGCCAGAGCAACCCACATGGGATCCTTCCACGCCAAGAAGTCCTCTTCCATGGTTCCAGCACCATCATCTCCCTCGCCGGCGTCTCCGATACGGTGCGCGCCAAGTTCCGTGAGGGCCTTGTCCACATTGCGAACCATCGAGTTGTAGTGCTCGTAGGTGTTGTTACCGAGACCGAAAGCGACGTAGTTGAGGTTCTCTAGGGCAGGCTCTTTGCTCTCGGAGAAAGCGGCGTCGTCGCCGGTAACGAACTCGTAAAACTCGACGGCGTTGTCTGTGGGCTCGCCCTCGCCATAGGTAGCAAGAACAAACATGACGACCTTGTCATCTGCAATGGTGTCGAGGTTTTCGAAGTCGTACTCTTCAAGATCAGCGACCATAGTCTCGAGACCAAAGCGACTCTTGCCCTCCTTGGCGAGGCGCGAAGCGTAGTCCTCGGCGGTACCGGTCTGAGAGCCATAGAAGATGACACAGTTCTTGCCGCTCTCCTCCATCTTCTCGACGATGTCCCTGGTCCGGCCAGCCTTGGCACCGTTGGCGGTAGCAAAGGCATTGGCATAGGGATCCTTGGTCACACCCCATAGTTTGCCCTTGGTGAAGTATGCGAGCGACCCCAGGAGGATCACTCCCAGGACGATGACGTCCAGAGTGTCGAGTTCGGCCATGTTGTGGTCTCGGGTCTTCGCAGCGGCGCGCAAGGAAAGGTGGTGACAGCCCGACTCGGCGTTTTCGAGTGTCGAAGTGGAAAAGGTGGCCTTGTCTCACTGAAGCCTTCGCCGATGGCTCGGGGCGGGAAAGGAGCCCTGTGGCCTGGAGGCGGGGGAAAACGGCTGGGTGGGATGTGGCGCAAAGTCCAGTGGAGCGTCAGCGAGTACGCGACGGGCAAGTAATCCGGCGAATAGACGTGAGATTCACCAGGCGCAGTGCTGAAAAAAGGCCGGGTGCTTCGCAGGCTGTCCGGGTCAGATGAATAGCAACTTTGAAGGTGAGAGAGAGGCGGGAGAGAGTCGGGAGAGAGTCGGCGTCAGAAGGGAATGGGACGGGGACTTTTATTATCACGTTCACTACTACCTACTACTACTGCTAGTAGTAGTCGTCCAGTCTGTGGCGGTCGAACTGCTGGCAGAGACCCTCCAGGCTCGGACCGAGCGCTGAGAGCGGCCTGAACCGGTTGGGTACATCACACATGGACCCCTATAGCCCCCCGCCCCCACCGGAGCAGGCAGTGGAAGGAGCCCGTTACAGTGGAGAGTCCGCCGCGCTGTCCTCGCGACGTGCGCCGGGCTCCGGCGGGCGACCGCGGCAAGATTGCCAGCCGGAAGGCGGGCTAACTTCAATGAAATAAATCATGGTGTCATCCATGAATCCATCCATGGATGGCCACATACTTCTATTACTATTCACTACTATGGGCTTCAAGGCCGAATTTCTGTTTAATTGCATGTGACTTACAGTTCAGCATGCAAACTCGATATCCGCAGGCGTAGATGGAGGGCATCTCTATGCAGCGGCAGTCTAGAGAACGTCCACAGGTCCAGCATCCACTCATGAGACCCAGTGTCATGAAACCAGTAACCATTTTTCGGTAACTGGCCCGGGACTTCCTAATGCATCATCAACCGGTATCGCGGTCGTGCCGACAATGGCTTATCGATGCGAATACTGCACTTCCCACACTAGTGTCAGCACCGAGAATCGGAGATGCGAGCCATCTTGGGGTTTTTACTATCAAACATGAAATATCCATGGATCCATATCTACCATATCTCCCATTTTAGTCTGATACGTAAAATCACAACCCGGAATTGTTTCCACCTCTCAACATTGGAGGAGTGGGTCTTTCATCCCGTGCTAATTCAGCGACAAGAAATCAGCGTCCAGTGTTCGGCGTTGCAAGTGACAGGCTGGATTAAGCACTTGTGATGGCATTCCGGTCTTGTTCTCTTTCGTGGATCTCATATACTGCAGTAATATCTATGTTACCTATATGACTATACAAGCAGCTACCATCTGACCTTGCCGTTTTCGTGGTGTTGAGCCGGGTGCTGGAGTTCTTCTGAACTTTCTCAAGTTCCATCTCATGGGAATCTGAAATATACCTCAAGTTCTACCAGTACTTAGCAAAGGTATGATGGTCGATGGATGCTGGAACTGGAAGTACGAATACTCGGCACGTATTCGGGTTTTCGAAAGAACCTGGACTCCCCTGTCACCTGCATTTAAATGGATGGAGTCTGCCCGCAAGCATTATTACCCGCAATCCTAGACGGCTTCCAACATCGTACGAATATGAGTGACAGGGCAGTGAGCCGCAACTGCAGAGTATTACTCTCTTACTCGCACTCTCCAATCATCCGTGAATGTGAGCCATGAAATGTGAGCCATAGAGAGAAAAAACTTGCCATAGAGAGAAAAAACTTGCCATGTCGTCGGACGGTCCGACGGGATGAAATTCCAGCGATGCGGTCTAGACCCTGGAAATATCACCGGTAGACGCCGCTGTCAAAGTGTCAACACATTCTTCCTCACCATCTAAATCACAACAGACTCCACCCTCGCACCCAACACCTCATGATCGCCCGCCCTTAGATAAGATCCATCTCAACCCCAGACCCGGAGACTTCACACACCCAGTCGACAGCCAGCCTAGCCCTGAGTCCCTGACATACATAATTAATGATGGAAGCTTGGGCAACGGACCCCTTTCTTACTAGCAACCGTCAGCCAATGGGCCTTGGTTACCACCGTTGCCAGCACGCGCCCCTCCCCGTGTCGACGGCAAACGGCTGATAGGCCGTGACTCTGGTCTCCCCTTGCAGATTACATGGATTGCATGGAGACTCTCCCTTTGCCTCTTTTGGCTCCTGGGCTCCCTTTGGAAGCTCGGGCAGGATTAGTAGCGTCATTGTGTTCCGTTGCTGGTGCGCGGTGCCCAGTGCTCAGTGCTCACCTCGTCTTCGGGAGCGTGTAATTAATTATTTGTCTCCCTCCGTAACCATATCAACAACAGACGGCGAGAGCTCTGCTTCGTTACTTTCCGCTTGCTACAACGCTCGCGACCGACGCCGTCCATCGCCTGCGGTCTCGGACCGTTATCTCTCCAGGTAGACGTACCTAGTAGACGGACCATGGGAGACCGGCTTGGCCCGACTTGAGATGGGTGAGTTGTAGATCTACTAAGTGCACTCCCGTCTTCGCTACCTTATCCGCCGCCTCCGCCAGGTCACGCGGTCGGCGCGCGTGTCCGCCTACAACAGCTCCAGCTCCAGCCTCCAGCTCCAGCTTCAGCTCCAGCTTCGGCTTCGAAAACTCCGGCTCCAGACTTTGGCTCTCAATGCTATCTCGCCAAGCACTGCATCGACGGCAACATCAACGGCAACGACATCTGCACCTTCGCCTGTGCCTGGTGCATGCAACTAGCCCGCTGGCTCAAGTTTCACGACCAGGAGAAACGTTCACTGACAGCTTTGTGTGACAGTGCCGTCGCAGACGCTACCGCAGGATCCGCTAAGGTTCTCGCCCCGGTCCGTTTCGAGACTGGATGAAGAGGACGAGGACGAAACCTCCTGGGACAGAACTCTCCGCCCGTTTGTCCTAGACCCGCCTTCATCGCGCCTGGCATCGCACTCCCGAGATTCGTCCGCCGACAAGACCTTCCAGCCGCCGCCGAGCTTAGCATCGCCGCGCTCCCACGCGCCTCACTCGAGAGGAGCCCACGGAGGAGCCCACGGAGGAACCCACGGAGGGGTCGTCGAACGCCTGGTAGACCCCAAGAGCGCCACTTATGGACACCACCGCCAGACCTCCATCGTCCACGGTTTTCAGCACTCGAGAAATGGCAGCCTGGCGAGCACCTCGTCCAGCCCTCTCAGCCCCCAAATGATTGCTGCTGCTGGAGTCGGGCTCGACCGATCAGACATGCATCCGGTCGGAGCCGCCCAGAGGGCGACACCAGCTATCCATCGCGACCACCTACAGCTCTCTCCGGCAGTACCGCGATTGCGATGGAGAGGACTGCCTCTTCTACCGACATGTCGCCACACGGCGCAACCCATCGCAAGCCCGAACGGATTCACAGCAAGTCGAGGCCGTCCAATTCGTCCCGCCACCATAAGGATGACCAGAAGACTGTTGGGGAATATGCGCTGCATGTGCTATTCACCTCGGTCAGTACAGGTCTCAATAAAAATCGCAAGTCTCTAGCTGACCAGGATATAGTTCATCGCTCAAGCCGAGGAGAAGTTGACGGATTGCATCACGGTTCCTTTCGATCCCGAGCCCCATATCGAGCAGATATGCGGTCCCGGCGTCGACCCTGCATTCGACCAGTTGATTGTTGCGCTCGGCCATATTGCCAGTCTCAAGCCAAAAGCTCTCATCGACTCTATGATGCTATGGAGGAAGAGCAAGAGTGATGCTGCCAACGAAGCTCGGAGTCACCTACAACAGTCGCGCAGCAACCTACCCGGCGGTCCTCTACTTCGCAGGAATACGGAGCCAGTGCAGCCTGGCCCGCCGGGCTCTCGCAATTCCGATGGCAACTTACCCAACGGTCCACCTACGCAGGCTGCAAAACAGGAGTTTGTGGCCCAGGCCGAACGCCGGTCGACCGTTTCCATCTACATACTGTGCCGCGTCCTGCTCGAAATCATAAGTCAAAGCAACCTGGCATCGATTACACCCGAGATGGAGGATAAGCTAGAAAGCATCATATTTGGTCAACTGAAAATTGCGGATACCGACCAATTGATGGTGTCGCCTCTCAAGCTGGCCAACTGGAATTTATTTGCGCAACTCCTGGGACATATGAGCGGTATCAACTTCGTCAGCGTTACAAGGAGGTTCATCGAGGACCTAGATAGCTCTCTCCAAGAAAGAGTGATGAAAAGCCCGACATCAGCTTCCGGCCGTGATGCCGAGGGAAAGGTGGAACTCGTTCTGGGCGGCATGAAACATTTGAGGGTCAAGATCACTCCAGAGGAGTCCTGGGAACAGTCTTGCGAGTTTCTCATCTCCCTCGGTCGCCTGTTCTATAAGTCTCACGGCCAGAGGGTCAAAACCGCCTTCTGTCAAGTCCTTGACATGCTCTTACTTCCGATTGCGGCCAAGGCCAGTAACAGTCACTTCATGCATCCGCGATGGGCTGAAGTTCTTGCGGCCATTGGCCCGCGTCTGGCGCAAATGTTTATGAAACCTCGACACTGGAATTTCGCTTTTCCTTTAACTGCAACTATGCTTTGCGTGTCCTCCCCAGACAATTTTGGCTCTCAATGGCTTCAGCTTGTCCTTCCCCTCCAGACAAAGATCAAAGACCGATTCATGAAGCCCCTTTGCCTCCAAGTCATTTCTCGATTGCTTTGGACTTACCTTTACCGCACCAATGATACCCTACAGAGCGCCATGCGAAAATTAGACGAAGTGATGAAGCTAGTCCTGCCCTCCTCGAAGCGCAGCCTGGTCGCGTCTGACACGGTTTGCACGGAACCCCTGATCCAGATCATCCGGATAATCGGCTTCAAATACCCTGAATACTGTTTCAGGAACGTGGTTTTCCCTCTCATCAACGCCGAACTGTTCACTTCCAACAAAGAGCTCAAAGTTGAGCAACTAGATCCGGACCGCATTGTTGTGGGCATCAGGGCCTTTCTCTACATCATGTCTGATTTGGAGAAGGGAGAGCAGGGCCAGCCGCCTTTCCCTCAATTCTACGATCCTCCCTCGACTCCTGAACGATGGCCCGTGTCACCTGCAGTGTCCTCGCCTCGAAATGGCCCCTTATCGAGTCCTACATCGAATTCAAAGGAAGAGTACATCACACGACCAGTCCTGACACACGTCTTAAGTGATGGTGTGCGAGAATATTATGTCAAGTTCTGTGAAATACTAGGGAAAATCACCATCATCTGTGACAACACGTTCGGGGGCCAGGCAGCGCTGGACGAAAAGTTTAGTAGCCCTGGACCGAAGACGCCTATTGCCGAGACGTTTACCTTCTCCCGCAAGGATGATCACCAGAACGCTTCCGATCAGAAACAAGCGTTCTACGAACTTTTGCACGTTGCAGTCCAAGCGCTGCCTCGGTGTCTCTCAGCCGACATCCCTTTCAACTCCCTGATTAATCTGTTATGCACCGGCACAGCTCATGTGCAGTACAATATCGCCGAGTCGTCGGCCAATTCTCTCAAGGCGATCGCTCGACAGTCCCATGCTCAACAGGTTACAATGGGCTTTGCCCGCTTCATCTTCAACTTTGACGACCGTTATTCAACCATGTCTGATGGCGGAATGCTTGGCCATGGTCATATCGAGAACACTCTGCGCCTTTATGTGGAGCTCCTACAAATCTGGATCGAGGAGATTAGGCAAAAGACCAGGGATGCCGCAATGGATCAATCCGAAACCTCTGCCTTAGACCAGAGGGCTGTTCAGCTCGACCTTTCAAGCATCTGGGCCGAAGTTGATCAAGCGGAAGCCCACGGGCTTTTCTTTCTCTGCTCCCAGTCTCGACGGGTGCGCTACTTTGCTGTTACCGTTTTGCGTCTCATCGTTGAGTTTGACACGGCTCTCGGGAAAGCAGCTTCTGAGGACAAGGCATTGAGACTGATCGACATTCTCGAGCACGACTCTAGCCAAGTGATGGATTTCAACGACGAACAACTCTCCGTGGCTGAACGGAGTAGGCTACAGCGAGGTCTACAGAATGCTAATAATCAAGGCGCTCTTGTTGAGCTTTGCGCCAGCGACGTGTCTTACGACACGACGCTGTGGTTCAAGATTTTCCCCAACCTGATTCGCATCGCCTTCGAAAAATGCCCTTTCACAGTTACTATCTGTCGGGATCTCATTTGCAATCGCATCTTGCAAATGTACAAGCCGATTATCCATCTGTCGGAACCAACGCGTGGTCTCTACTTCGGTGGAGACTCAGGGAGTGCCAGGATGACAGGGAGATCAGCAACGACTCATCCAGAAGTGATGATCGAGCAGTGGAAGCTATACCTGATATTCGCTTGCACTACCCTTGCCGACCCAGGCGGTTCACAACCAAGCGCCTTGAAGGACCCTCAACATGCAAGAAAGACTTCCAAGTCAAGCTCAACCGATAAAATCGTTACGGCACGGACTTTGTTCAAGTACTTGATTCCGCTTCTCTCCGTCTCCTCGGGTTCTGTGAGGGATGCAGTGGTCGTGGCAATGGGATCCATCAATGTTCGTATATACCAGACCCTACTGGAGGAGCTTCAAGGCCAGGTGTCGCGGTGCAACGACGAGGCGCGCGCTCGTATGCACCAAAGAACGAACAGCATACCAAAGAGAAATCGCAAGATGGACTTGTTGAGGACTGAGATCACCCATGTGTTCAAGTTGACATCACACTTCCTCAAGGAAGCCGAAGTCTATAACTCGGAGTTCTTACTCAACAATCTCACTTCGTACACGAAAGACCTGAAGCTGTTTCTCATGGATGGCGAAGTCCAGATGGACTGGGAGTTCCAAAAGCTCCGGCGTCATTATTGCGGATTGATGGAGACCCTTTTCGAGGGCATCAACCGGACGAAAGATCCTTCCAGATGGATGACCTTTGAATCTCGCAAATCTGCATTCTCTCTGATGGAAGATTGGTGTGGCTTTTCACCAAATCAGAACCAAATACGTGCCCGTGAGGACACCATGCGTCAGTCTCTCATCAACCAGCAGGCTCTAGGCGAACGAGGCACCGTTACGGCCGCCATGGAGATTGAGAAGAGGAACCTCAGAACTGCAGCACTGAGTGCCATGGCGGCTTTATGCGGAGGGCCCATCAGTGTTACAACTGAGAGCGGCGTCACACTGCAGTTTGACATACGTCGTATGCTCGCCTGGATTGAAACCATCTTCAACTCAGGGAGCGATCGTATGAACGTGATTGGGAGGAGAGCTTTGCAGAATCTGATTGTGCACAACCAAGAGCACCCCTACTTGCTGGAGCACTGCATCGCGCGGTGCTATCAGGCAGATGTTCCCAAGGTGCTGGAAAGCTACTTCGCGGTCGTCACCTCTGTGCTACAGGATCACATCGACTATCCTTGTCCGTTTTGGAAGCTGCTTGGTCTCTGCCTCTTTACTCTGGGCAACGATCAGAGCGACATCAGGTCGAAATCTGCGACTGTGCTGCGCTCTCTAGAAACGCGCCAACAGCGTAATTCAAAGATTCAAGACTTCGACATCAGTATTTCAGACAAGACTCAGGCCGTGTACAAGCTAGCACAATTCGAAATTTCGAAGCGCCTTGCTAAGCAGCATACAGGACTTGCCTTTTACATCTTCTCCGAGTTCACTCTTTACTTCAAGGACTTACAACCAGTCGCGCAGCGCAACGTGGTTGCTGTCGTCCTCCCTTGGATACAGTCTATCGAGCTCAAACTCGACCCGAACGGAGGTCCCACGGCCCAGTCTTATGTCCTCCTGGCCAATCTGCTAGAGATCACGATCAAATCAAGCGGAGCCTTGCACAATGAGGTTCAGGCTCTCTGGCAGGCTCTTGCGACTGGGCCTCACCCGGGAAATGTTCGCTTGGTACTCGACTTCATCATACAACTATGCCTTGAACGTCGCGAGCAGAACTTCGTGGAATACGCCAAACAAGTTGTCGTCTTCCTTTCCACAACCAACAGCACGCCAGGTATCAAAGTCGTCGAATTCCTCCTCATGCAGATCACACCTAAGGCGATGGTCCCCAATGAGAAGAGAGACGCGGTACCTCCTCCGCCCGACATCAATCTCCTCCCATATTGTGCCGATCTGGCCGAGGCGCTGCCTGTGGGAACGAAGCAGGCCGGCTTCTCGCTTGGGCAGCTGTCGTTGATCTTGCTCGTCGATCTGATGGTATCTCCGGTCCACCTCACACAAGACAATGTTCCCCTACTTCTCCAGGTTGTCACGGTGCTATGGGATCATTATACTCCGCTGGTCCAGGAACAGGCTCGCGAAATGCTGGTGCATCTTATCCACGAACTCGTTATCTCACGGATTGACGACCAAACCCAAGACATCTATAAAAAGCCTATAGAGGATTTGATAGACATGGTTCGTCGTCATGATCGCTCTGTGGTATGGGGCTACGAAGACAGTAACGGCAAGGTCGACGACCACGACAACAAGGTTCCCCCAAGTATGGAATTCCTTACCGCCGAAGTCATCTCAACTTTTGAGATTACGTTTCCGGGAATCAAAGAGCAGTGGGGACGACTATCCTTGACCTGGGCCACTTCTTGCCCTGTCCGTCACCTGGCCTGCCGCTCGTTCCAGATCTTCAGGTGTGTCCTTACGTCTCTTGACCAGCTAATGCTGGGGGACATGCTGGCGCGACTATCCAATACCATCGCGGATGAAGACCCTGAAATCCAGTCATTCTCGATGGAGATCCTCACAACCTTGAAGACACTGATCGTCAAGCTGGACGCAGATGATCTACTCAACTTCCCGCAACTATTCTGGACTACGTGTGCTTGTCTGGAATCCATCAATGAGCGAGAATTCTTGGAAGCAGTGGAGATGCTCAACAAGTTCCTCACCAAAGTCGACTTCCGGCAGCCAAATGTACGCAGGATCTTGGCCGAGGGCCAACCTTCTCGATGGGATGGCTTGTTTGAGGGTATCCAGCCCCTGCTCCACAAGGGTCTGAGGTCATCGTTGTGCTGGCAAACAACCCTCGACACGATGGATAAGCTTGTCATGCTTCCGAGCGACGGCCTCATCGGCGACGACATTCGTCTATTCTTCGCCTTGTTGGCGAATTTTCCGCGCTTCTTGAATGATTTGGAACAAGGGTCTCCTGGTGAAGACTCTTTGCAGACAGCCAGCCTCTTGATGGAGGAAGCAGGTCGTCAAGGGCTCTCAAGTATCGCCGTTGCTCTTCACGAGTATATATCTGGAAAGCACCCCAGTAGCAAGGATTTTCTGTGTGAGCTGTTTGCTGCTCTGCGGGAATACTATTTGCCGCACCTCGACTTTCAGATGGTTACCTTCCTCATAGGACTCCTGACCAACTCGCTATCTTGGGTCAAGCACCAAACAATGCGCATTCTTTGTGTCGCAATCCCTGAAGTTGATATGCGAAAGCCTGAGCTCGCTGGCCACGGCTCCGACCTCATCTCGCCCTTGCTTCGTCTCCTGCAAACCGAGTTTTGCATGGAGGCGCTCGAGGTACTGGACAACATCATGACAATGTCTGGAAGCCACATGGACAAACATCATCTGAGGATGAGCATGACGCGATCGACATCACAGGCGATCCGCAAGGAGTACGAGCGCACCCAAAGCCTCTTCGGTATCCCCGAGGCGTCTGGCTGGGCCATCCCAGTTCCTGCAAAGAAGACAGACGCTACCCGTGCGCACATCCACGCCGCTTTCTACACCTGTCAGGGCTCAGAGGGAACGCTGACGGAGGCGACGCCAACACCAGATGTTGAGTTCCATGCCGATGACTTCCCTTACGGCTACTTTGGTAACTCCGATCGGACCGAGACGATGTTGTCTGACGAGGGCCGTGGTGAAGGCCATGCGGGCGACTTAGTGACCAAGCTCGACAGTCTGGATGATTTCTTCGACGAGCCTTCCAGTCCAACCACCGACGATGACACCCGCTCCTCGCATACCATCACAGAGTTCACGCCCGAGTCATTTGAGTCTGGGGCGCAGCTGTACGACGAGCAGATCCTGCCTATCTTGCACGAAGCATCCAACAACACGTCTTTCCAGAACGGCTTCGCAGATCGGTCGCCTGTCATCTCCAGGGAGACATCCAGCAGCAACACCATGAATCCCGGCGCCTTCAGCGCCCTTGACGCTCCCCGCCCGGGCCTGCATTCTCGCTCCATCACCTCGCCCTCCGCCCCAGCGTCCTACCAGGCACAAATGGGCGACATGACATCCGAGGATGAGTACGTCGGGGGTTTCTCAGATGCCGACGACGAGCGACCAAACACCGGCCACACCCAGGGCGCCTTCTTCCTCGAAAGTATGATCAAGCCGGCGAACCCCAGACCGCAGTCCCGCATGCGACGCATCACGACGAGTAGATCGCGCGATGAACGCATGAGGGATAAACCACCGCCGCAGTCTGCGCTGAGAATCACCAGCAACATGACGCCGCCGAATGGAACAAACCAAGGCGACATGGTGTAGAGGGCACGGGCGTCTCGAGAGGAGAACATGCATACTTCAAGGTTTGCACGTTTGATGTATGATGAACATGTACGAAAACAAAGCGCAGGGTTTAACTTATTTAAAGCGGTAGGATACGCATAGCTGCGTCCTTAACAATTGCTCCTCGATATGGCAAGGTAGATAGATATTGAAATAGAACCATACATTCACGTTACGTCATGCGATCACGGGGGCCAGCATAATCATGCCTTCGGTCGGGTACTCACCAAATTCGAAAACGTCACGAATCTTGCAGCGGGCAGTATTAGCATCTTCCGAGTCCAAACAAAGATTTGATTTGAGAGACCAACCCTCGTGGCTTCTGCCAACTAATGCTCCAGATAAAAGGCGAACCCTCCTCCGTAAACGCCTGGGAATTCCAAAATGTCGATCGAGCTCTTCTAGCGCAAGTGTGAGGTTATTCGTAGCGAAGCAGCGAGCGCGCTGTCTAGTACCGATGGCGGGTGGAGTAATCTGATTAGGAGTCAGTGACGGCCGTTTCAGGAAGTTGATGGAAGGGAGTATACATACCCTTTGGACTGACGACGAGACCGCGACCCTTCTTGGCGCCGCGGTACACCGTTTCGAGAATGTCGATGAGCTCCTGCTTGTCCTCAAGAACCCATTTCAGCTTGTTGTTGTCGCCGGTTCCAAAATCACACATGATGTGCTTATTGCGGAAGAAGAACATGATGGTACACGGATCGTAGAGCTCTATAGCGGCAAGTTAGTTCTCTTGGTCATGGAACCTACCACTCTGACAGACGTCTCGAGGCAGGGGAGGGCAGGGCGGCATGATGCAACACGTACCGTACATCTGGTTGAAGTCGGGGACCTGGTCGATATCGCAAACGTAGATGGCAGCGAAACTCTTGACTTTATCGGCGATCTTGTAGAGGACCTCGTCCTGGCGCATGCAGCCGTCGTCCCAGTCGCGGCCGAACCTGATGACCACGAGGCGCTCCTCCTCGGAGAGGATGGCCTGGTCGACGTGCCAGCCTGAGCTGAGATGAGGAAGAACTACGGAACCCATTGTCTATTGTTGCGCCGAGTACTCTGCTGTTGTGTGTGTTCGCTGCAATGTACAGTCTTCGAAGTTGATTAGACTGCCGGAGGATGGAGTTGGAAGTTGTATCATGGCGCACGCATCGGGGTTTCTAGAAAGTGGGGGCGGGCGAGTACGGATAGATGACTAAATGGCTTTGATCCATATTTCAGCATTGACTTCCCCTGATGAGATCTACGAATCACTCTACCTTGGGCCTTGGGCATTGAAGCTTTTATTTGGCTTGCCTCATGGTCGGGACCATGCTTGTCGCATGCCGTGATTTAAGAAGAGGTCTCCGTCATGTGCTACCTAAATTACCAATCTCATTGAACGTCTGCGGACGGCTGCTTAGCACCAGCAAGAGATCAAAGTCAACCGCAGACAAGTTGATATACCCCGATTCACCGAGCAAAGAACACTCGGATCTCAGCACATTTCTTGCCTATGTCGAGCGCACGAGTCTAAACAAGAGGACCTCGGTGTACAGGGGCACTCACTACGAATACACGGTCGGAGAGGCCCTGTCCCAGTACGGCTTCTCCCTGAAGCGCACAGGCGGCGCCTCAGACCGCGGAATGGACCTGCTGGGCACGTGGACGATCCCATCGACGAAGCAAACGATCAACGTCGTCCTACAGTGCAAATGCGGTGTCCGGACGTCCAGCCCGATGTACGTGCGCGAGCTGAAGGGCGCACTCAAGGAAGCGCCGCCAGGCTGGCGGGGGCCCAACGCGATGGGGCTGCTGGTGGGCGAGAAGCCGGCGACCAAGGGCGTGCAGGAGGAGCTAAGGGCCGAGGTGCCGCTGGCGTATGTGTGCTGCTCCCGGAAGGGCGAGGTGCAGCAGCTACTGTGGAATCTTAAGGCGCAGGAGATGGGGCTGGATGGCGTCTCGGTGGGCGTGCGCCATGTTGGGGGCTCGGACGAGAAGCAGCTTGTGCTCATGAGGGGGGAGAAGTTACTCCCTTTGCTGGAGAGGAGGGCTTGAAGAGGTTTGTCAAGCGCGAATGTTTCCATAACTGGGGAGGGGATCATCAAAGGGATAGTTAGAGCCATATCACACCTGTAAGACTAGGCCAGGGGCATGCTAAGATAAATGGTTGTAGTAAGTCCAGCAAGACTGCAAAGTAATGACGCAAGACATTGCACACTACAAGCCAGCTACGGAGCAACGACACGTAGTAGTATTCGTCAAAGATCCGATATCAATACGAATACAAGTTAGCAACTCGACGGCTCCTGTTGAACATCCATGCACGACGGAGTTTAGACACGCAGATCCCCGGCCCCCGGCCCCGAGCGCGCGCTTCATGGGGTAGACAATGCCTGCTAGCGCCCGCGACTGCCAACGTCCCGCGCCGCCGCGGCTCTTTAGTCATCAAACGCGCGCTCCGGCGAAGCTTCATAAGTAGAAGCGCACACCCCTCAACTTTCACAGCGATTCCAGACGCTTGGGTTACACTACACAAACCCACGACACACGGACTTCGGTTGCAACTTTTTGTACGGGACTACTTACTCGCCCAGCGGCCAATGGCGAGCTGCGATTCGAGAACCATGCGCTCTACCGCCGAACAGAACTGGTAATTTGGAGAGGGGAGGTGCTTTTGCTCAGGCCATGGCACGGGATTCGGGTGGAATGCTGCATTTGTGTTGGAAATCGTCAAGAACTGTTTTAGAGACTTGTGTACACCGGACTTTGCATATGTCCGTCATTCAGTCGAGATATATGGCACCCAAGGCAGGTAAGTTTGGTATAAAAGGGACCAGTTTCACGATATCTTAGCTACATCAATCGAATAACCTCAACTACTACACCATTTTACCTACAAAACTCAAATTTCATCCACTTTGCCTAACATGTCCGACATCAAGCCCATTAAAGTCTACACCCACGGTAAATATGCCTCCGTCAATCTGCCTTTAGACACGAGCCTAAATCATCTAACTAATTCCTCCAGGCCCGGGCCCCAACCCCAAGAAGGTGCTCATCGTCCTCGACGAGCTCGAGATCCCTTACGAGGCGGTATGCCCCCCCAAGCCCTAGATTCACCTGCCCGCTTAGCCTAACCATCGTCAGATCAACATCGAAGACCCCAAAAGCGAGTCCTTCGAAAAGCTCAACCCCAATGGCCGCCTCCCCGCCATCGAGGATCCCAACACCGGCCTCACGCTGTGGGAGTCTGGCGCCATTGTCGAGTACATCATTGAGACGTATGACAAGAAGCACAAGTTGAGCTACGCCACCTCCCCTGAGAAGTACCTGTTGAAGCAGTACCTCCACTTCCAGATGTCTGGTCAGGTGAGTCGCAGGAAAAGGCTTCGTGATGTCAAGGTGTCCAGGTTACTGACCGCTACAAGGGTCCCTACTATGGCCAGCTCTTCTGGTTCCAGTTCTTCCACAAGGAAGACGTGCCTTCCGCCAAGGAACGCTACACGAAGGAGATTGTGCGTGTCATCTCAGTCCTGGATAAGATCCTCGTGGGCAAGGAATATCTCGTTGGCGACAAGTGGTACGTCCAAAGCTCCCTCCCTCCACATGTAGCCGTCTGAAGCTGACACTCCAGGAAGCACATACGCTGATCTCGTCTTCACCCCTTGGAACAACATGGTTCCCATGGCGAAAGACGCCGAGGGAGGAAACATCTATGAGACTTTCGAAATCGAGAAGACGTACCCCCACTACTGGGCTTGGCACCACCGGCTGATGGAGCGCGCGGTCGTCAAGAAGCATCTGACGTTCACCCCCCCGAAGCATGACAAATAGATGCACTTTTCAAGCAGGGAGTAGTGCGCCGATGAGGCGAAAACGAGGCTTGCTTGGGTCGACGGTACGAGCCTCGCTTCTACTCCCCCGAAGCCGCATATGCTAGTTCTGGTCTGGTGTAATGGGGAATAACAAGACACATAACGTCATGTCGAAACCAAAACTTCCGTCTCTCTCTCCGTGACCGCTGTAGCATCTCTTCTCAGTCTTCCCAGATTGCTGCCTTGGCCCTTTCGGCATCATCTAGCCTTTTCTGTGCATCTGCCTTTTCCTGCTCGCGCTTCCTCTTCTCCTGCTCCCGGATAGACCTCTGGTAGGCCCTCTGCTCGTCCGTCTGCTTGGGAGCCTTGAGACCCAGCCCAGCGACGATCATGCGTCGCGCCACCGCATCCGTCTTCTCTGGACGCTTGGGGGGGTCGGCGGCGCGAGAAGACGAGGGGTCTGAAGCGCGCCACTCGGAGACGGCTGCTGGGGAGAGCGGTCTTGCTGGTAGTGCAGCTGGCATTGACTTCTTAGGTGTGGGCTTTTCTTCTTCTTCTTCGTTGGGCTTCTCAACCTCGGGCTCTGAGCCGGATACGTCTTCGTCCTCCCATGAGTCGGCTACATCTTCCGTGGTGACTTTCTTGCTCGGCTTAGGGTCCAGGGAGAGCTTGGCGAGCGATGGTGAAACGTCATCGTTGGTTGGAGACATGATGGTATTTACTGGTGAGATTGGGATAGCTTAGTGGCCAGAGTCTTTCGGTCTTGCACTATGTGTTTTGTCTAAAAACAGTGAAGTGGTCAATTGATGGGCTCGCGGGGGTGATGGGTGATGGTTGAAGTAAGCTGTTTTGGGGTGGACAAATTTTGGCTGAGCACTATTTCACAGGGTGTGCAGGGTAGCGCCAGAGCTCGCAACTTGACGTTCAACAGACTGTATTTATGTATAAAGGACCTGCAGTCTTGTTGTTATTAGGTGTACAGAAGCTTAACAAGTGCTCAACGTCCATCAATTGTATGATTTTCTTCTCAAGGGTATTTAATTGATTTACACGCAAGCTTTTCTCGTCAATAGCTTAAAGTTCAAGTTCATGACCATGTGACTGGATGTGTTAATGACGAAGGAGATACAGTGCAGATCAACTCAATTGGATCTACGCATAGGTTTAATGCAAACTATAAGCTTTGAAGACCCAGTTCCTAACCATGCAGCCGTGTTTCAGTTACTGACGAAATTGCTGCCTTTTAAAGTCCTGGTCAATTGGAAGAAAGATACAGTTTAAGATGCGGATTACACGCCCCGATAGTAGAATACCGCTTTTCTATGATGCACACGACATTTCCCCGACGATCTGCCGGTGGAAGCTCATGGCTCGAAATTTGTGATGATGTCGACGTTAAGTCCGACGTCGCCAAAAGACATTATTAAGTCGCCTCCACAGCGGCGACGCTCACAATTGCGTCCGAACATCACCCTCCACGCCCCATCCCACCAGACGAGCCCGCTGTCGCCGACTTCCCCGTCCTCCTACTATATACTCAATAATCTGCCAGTTCCTTCTGTCCTGTCCGGGTCGCTCAACTCGGGGGAGCTGTCGTCTCTCTCTCTCTTCTCCGTTCTCGCTCAGAGCTTCCGAATAGCTCCCGCCCGCCGCCATGATCCCTCGATCCCGTCTCTCGGGCCGTCTCCTCCTCGAGCGTTCCGCCCACGCCGCCCGAGCTCCCTCCGCAGCGACAGCGATAGCAAGACGATGGGCTTCGTCCCCCGCATACCGGAATTCACACATCTGCGGCCGCCGGCTACCCGCCATTCAGCCGCGGTTACTCGGCGCGGCCTTTTCGACGTCGGCGCGGATGAGTAAGGTAAAGGACGATGACAAAGATAAGAGTTTCTTCGATTCCTCACCCATAGAGCCGGCTACCGAGCCCCTATCCGAGGAGGAGGCCAAAGCGAACCTGGAGCACGCGAAGAAAGAGGCTGAGGAACCTCTCGTTGCCGAGTCAAGGAACCCAGGCCCCGATTCGTCATCATCGGCCAAGAATGACGCTGGCGGTAAATCACAAGATGGCAAGGCGGGCAGCGCAGCAGGAGGCGCCGCGGGATCAGGATCAAGTGGCGATGGATCTGGTGGTGACGGCGGTGGTAAACGCGGTCGGAAGACCGTAGAGAAGGCCCTCGCGAAGCCCGTCGTGCCCGACGTATACCCCCAGGTCCTGGCGATACCCATTGCCCGACGGCCACTCTTCCCTGGTTTCTATAAGGCGATTACCATTAAGGATCCCGACGTGGCCACAGCGATTACTGAGTCTATCAAGCGCGGCCAGCCGTACGTCGGCGCGTTCTTGTTCAAGGACGAAAACGAGGATGAAGACGTCATCCGTCACCCAGATGATGTTTACGATGTTGGTGTCTTTGCTCAGATTACGAGTGCTTTCCCCATCCACGGTCAGGAGGGCGCATTGACAGCCATTCTGTACCCCCATCGCCGCATCCGACTCTCCAGCCTGTTACCCCCCGGAGGTACGGATGCGAAGACGACCGATCCCAAGATCGAGGCCGCCCCCGAGCCAATCCCCCTGAAGCCCGCCGAGGAGGAAGTCTCCCTGGAGAAGAAGGGGGATGTCGTGGCCAGCTTCGAGGAGAGTGTCGTGGAGAAGAAGCTGGATCAGACTGTAGGACCAACCTCATTTTTGAAGAAATACCCCGTCAGTCTCGTCAATGTGGAGAACCTGGTTGATGAACCATACGACCCTAAAAGCCCCGTTATCCGAGCTATCACCAACGAGATTGTCAACGTCTTCAAGGAGGTAGCTACTATGAACAACCTCTTCCGGGATCAGATCTCAACCTTCTCCATGAGTCAGTCGACTGGAAACGTCACCTCGGAACCCGCCAAGCTCGCTGATTTCGCCGCTGCTGTGTCGTCAGGTGAACAGAAGGAATTGCAGGAGGTGCTTGAAGCCCTCAACGTGGAGGAACGAATGCAAAAGGCCCTGGTGGTGCTGAAGAAGGAACTCATGAACGCCCAGCTGCAGTCAAAGATAAGCAAGGACGTGGAAAGCAAGATCACCAAGAGACAGCGCGAGTACTGGCTCATGGAGCAGATGAAGGGCATTCGACGTGAGCTTGGCCTTGAGTCTGACGGCAAAGACAAGCTCGTCGAGAGGTTCAAGGAGAAGGCGAACAAACTGGCCATGCCCGACGCAGTGCGGAAGGTGTTTGATGACGAGATTAACAAGCTCGCCCACCTCGAGACGGCTGCTTCCGAGTTCAACGTTACACGGAACTACTTGGACTGGCTTACTCAGATCCCCTGGGGCCAAAGGAGTGCGGAGAACTTTGGCATTCCTAACGCCATTGCTGTTTTGGACGAGGACCACCACGGTCTGAAAGATGTCAAGGATCGCATTCTCGAGTTTATCGCTGTGGGTAAGCTGCGTGGTACTGTTGAGGGCAAGATTCTCTGCTTCGTTGGCCCCCCTGGCGTAGGAAAGACGAGTATCGGAAAGTCTATCGCTCGCGCGCTCAACCGACAATATTACCGGTTCAGTGTGGGTGGTCTTACGGACGTCGCAGAGATCAAGGGCCACCGAAGAACCTACATTGGCGCGTTGCCCGGTCGTATCATTCAAGCGCTGAAGAAGTGCCAGACTGAGAACCCGCTTATCCTGATCGACGAGATCGACAAGATTGGCCGAGGATACCAAGGAGATCCTTCTTCGGCTCTGCTGGAGCTGCTCGACCCCGAGCAGAATAACTCCTTCCTGGATCATTACATGGACGTGCCTGTAGATCTCTCGAAGGTTCTCTTTGTCTGCACGGCGAATATGACCGATACAATTCCCCGACCTCTTCTGGACCGAATGGAACTCATCACTCTATCTGGATACGTCGCTGACGAGAAGATGGCTATTGCCGAACGCTACCTGGCACCTGCCGCCAAAAAGGCTGCAGGTCTCGACAACGCGGACGTCAAGCTCAGCGAGGAGGCTATCGAGGAGTTGATCAAGTCGTACTGCCGCGAATCGGGCGTCCGAAACCTGAAGAAGCAGATCGAGAAGGTCTATCGTAAATCCGCGCTCAAAATCGTCCAAGATCTCGGTGAAGAGATTCTGCCCGAGGAAGACGCGCTGACGGAGGAGGGCAAGGCTGCGTTAGAGGAGTCAGAGAAGAAGGCCGAGGATGGAGTTGAAGAGGCCAAGCCGTCGGGCAAGGAAGCATCCACGGAGGCCACCGAATACGAATCGACAGAGAAGCCGCGCAAGGCTCTCAAGGTACCGGACTCTGTCCACGTTGTCATCGGCAAGGACAATCTCAAGGACTTTGTCGGACCGCCTGTCTTCACCTCGGACCGCCTCTACGAGGTGAATCCTGCTGGTGTGTCTATGGGACTGGCGTGGACGCAAATGGGCGGCGCAGCCATGTACATCGAGTCTATCCTGCAGGCGCCGCTGCGGCCGAGTACGCGGCCGCACCTCGAGATTACGGGTAATCTGAAGAACGTGATGAAGGAGTCGACGACCATCGCATACTCCTTTGCCAAGTCCTTTATGGTCAAGCAATTTCCGGACAACCACTTCTTTGACAAGGCCAAGATGCACCTGCACGTACCTGATGGTGCCGTATCCAAGGACGGACCTTCTGCTGGTATCACCATGGCCACGTCGCTGCTCTCCCTAGCTCTTGACAGCCCGGTCGAACCCACGGTCGCCATGACTGGTGAGTTGACACTCACTGGAAAGGTGCTGCGTATTGGTGGCTTGCGCGAGAAGACAGTAGCTGCCAGGCGGGCCGGCTGCAAGACCATCATCTTCCCAAAGGACAACACGTCCGACTGGCTAGAGCTCCCAGAGGTATGAGACCCTTCACCCCCCCTCCCCCCCACGCTGGTCATAATGGCTAACAAACGTGTGATATAGAACATCAAGGAAGGTCTTGAGGGCCATCCAGTAGCATGGTTCCCTGAAGTCTTTGATCTTATCTTCCCCAATCTCGATCGCGAGAAGGCCAACCAGTGCCTCATTTGCGAGTGGAAGGAGAAGAACGACAAAAGTAAGAAGGGCAAATCTAACAACTCTGAGGATGATGACTAGATGTGTGGGAGACACTACATCTGGCTCGCTCTCTGTATCTCCGGAGGCCGCGCTGAACGGATGGCATCTACCTCTGGGCGAAGACCGCGTTGGCGGAGGGCTGTAAGTCATGGCTAGGGGCGTTTGGGCATCGGGAAAGAAACTAGATGGAAACGATATAAAGACCTCTACTCTTCCTTTTACAATTGTGTGGATTCTGTACTTTTAGAGACACGCCCAGTTAGCAGCTCTGTGGTTAGTCGGGGAGAAGGAGGAGCAGATGCCAGGATTACGGCGAAGCTTCTATGTAAGACTGTACATTTTGGACAAGCGATATCATATCACCTGCGTGAACAAGCACCGCTACTTGCAGTGCAGATTGATGTCATCATGGCGTTGCGCCCAGCTGTTCGTTGTATGATGAGCCTCGGATAGGTGAAATCTCTATCGGATCTCAGCGTGCGGGTAAGCATCAAACAGGAAGATCGGGTCCACTGTCTGATGATGGCATTGGGCCGACCTAACGACTCCGAGAACGGCGAGAGAGTTGCCGCCTAAAGGCGCGCGAGACGTCACAAGTTGGTCGCGGGTAGACGATCCAGACGGAATGTGGTTGTGTCGTGGCCCAATGGATGTCAGAGTTGGGAGCTTAGGATAATGAAATTTCGGGAACGTCTAATATCGGGGATTGCGCTGCTAATCGTGTACCGGGACCTGGTCCTGGCATGGCCATGATTTTCAATCGTTCCCGTCGATGCCGATGCGGGATCGGCGGGGTTCGACTGCGGGACGAGCCTAGTCACCTCTCTAGTTAGTTAGTTTTAGGCTGGTCGAGACCACCGTTTGAATTCACAATCAGTATTGTGGTTATGTTCTCAAGGCTCTTTAGTTCGCTCGGGATCGTTCGAATTCTCGGTAGTCAGCCTGGGAGAGAACGGACGTCAAGCGGCTCAAGTGGTAATCCGCTGTGTTACGACACCGGACGAGAGCTGACCAAATAGAGGTTGGGACTGTGGCCCAATGACGGGCCGGCCGAGCCCAATAACGAAGCAAAGCCGAGCTAGAACGGCATGGCATGCGAGTCTGAGACGCGGTTCCATTGCTTGCATGGCAAGTTGTCAGCCTGTCACATGGCTAGACAGCCTCACTGCCCGCCCGTGGGCAGTGAGTGCTGCACTCATGCCCGACCCCACACTTTGCTTCTTCTGGAACTTGGGCTTGGAGCCATGTTCGTCGAATTGGTCCTCGCCATTGGGGCCCTGGAACGGTTCGCGCACGACGTCAAGCGCTGCGGCATAGACAAGCCGCATGTGTGACGTGACAAACTTGGGATGAGAGAGAACAACGCTGAGAGATGCTTGATGATAATAACTAGCTGCCTTTCAGATTGGTCGAATCTTGGGGCAGGGGGTCAACGATGAAATTACTTACCCAAAACAGCAACTTATGGTAGGCTGTTGCTTGCTATGTGATACTGAGTCAAGTGACTGTTGAGGCTTTCAGAGAAGCAACTGTTGTTTCTTAGCTGAGTTGCGTAGGACTTATACCTCGTTCATCGACAAAAAGTATCAAGGGGTCAAGGCCCGGCTGGATGGATGGTTCACCGACAGTTTGCAAGGACCTCCACCTCAACTCCTTACATGGGTTTTGGCTTCTAGAACAGATGTGAGCAAGACGTCATATCCTGGAGAGCAACAGTTTGGTGGATTCTTAGCCCTGTGCCCGTCAATCTGTCTGCAAATGCAAATGACGAAATGAGTTTCTACCGAGAAACCAGCGCGCGCCCTTTCTTCCATGATCCAAGCAACAGCGCTGCCCTGCTTGTGGCTGTCAGTCAACGAACGAACTGGTCTGACCGCCCCATCTTCGACCAACAGGGGATGACGACTTCCAAGGCTGAAATTGGGCGGTGGTACTGATGCCCAATTGGTAGTGTGATATGTATCAGAAATCAGAAATGAATATTTAGCACAAACGAAGCCTTGATGACACCGAATCAAGTGAATCACATCATAGTGCGAGCCTCGAGGTTAGGAGCCCTTGAGATGCCAACTACTAACAGTACGTACGTACGAAATAGATGATAACAACACTACTACTAGTAGTAGATGCTTGAGTAGCACGTTGTGCTTGTGGAAGCAAGATCCGGGCTGGACCAGGTACCAGGGGCCAGGGGTCGAGGAAGGTGGCCTGCCCTGTCGGCTGGTGACACCAATAGAGTGGGTTTCTCGGTATCAAGCGGTTTTTCAAGGTGTCCACTGCCGGTTTTCGATGGTGATGGCGATGGTAATTGTAGCTGGCAGATGGGGATCTTGTGTTGTTGTGTGCGAAGTAGCCGGGGTAGTAAAGAGAGGAGGCACCTTCCTTGCAGCATCATTAAGCAGCTCTTGCCGTGTCTGACTTATCACACTCGGACACCTCAGTCAGACTGCCACCCATCGCTCCTCCCCACGATAGTCCGTCCGCCCGTCGGCTTTCCTCAGGTTGACAGCCTGGCAGCCTGGCAGCCTGGCAGCCTGACAGCCTGACAGCTTGACAACCTCCTGACAATCTGACATTCTCCCTCACTGCCTGATGCATCACCGCCTCTCGACGACTCCATACAGTAGCGCCGACGACATGGGACGAGAGAGGAGACTGGCAGGGGATCTAGAGGAGACAACTCATCAATCCACGGCTGCATCTCCACCGCCGAGCGTCACCGTCTCCGATCGTTGGTTGGCCCCGGACCTGGTGAGGTTAGACTGTGAGGTGGTCCGCCCTGCGAAGCCCCTTGGCCCCTATGTCCTAAGCCCCTGGCTTGTGTTCACGGGCAGCCAAATCCAACCTCGTCCTCCAGGCAGTTCAAGGCGTTCCCAGCGACTTTGAGGGCACTGGAGGTTCCCAGTCTCGCGACCGTTGGCCGAGGCCGTGCCGCCGTCCGTTTCCTCCCGCGGCGGGCAGCCATTTTGACTCGGCGCTCCCCCACCAACTCAAAAGTCTAGCCTCTGGAAACAATTGTCAATACCCACCCAGCCACCCACCACCAGTCTTTCGCTGGGCTCACTCACAGTGTCACAGCCATCACAGCCCACGCCTGGGCCCTGCACGCCCGCAACCCACTCGCACACCCGCTGCCCGTTGCCGCTGGCGCCGCTGCAGCAGCTATTGGAGGGGAGCTAAGCCCTTGGTGTAGCCGTTGTGGCCGCTGTCGTCGTCGTCGTTGGCGTCGTTGTCGTCGTCGTTTAATACCACCAGCCTCAGGGCTTGAACATCGCTCCTCGTCCATCCCCCTCCACACACTCTTGGCTTCGGATCTGGCCTTTCGGCTGCCCAACCAAGTTGCTACCGTTGTAACCATTGCATCCATCCCGCCTCGTCCTGGGCCTCGAAACTTCGCCGGCCTCGCAGCTTCATGACCGCTCATCCACGCGGACCCGCTTCTCACCGATCCGCCGCTCACCAGCCTCCTCGACCCTGCCTCGGGCCCTCGACGCCTAAAACCATCTCGCGTCGCTCACCGTATTGGTCCTTTTCCCCCTTTTCACGGGCGAGCAATGGTTCTTCTGCATCGCTTTTCATCCGCTACTAGAAGCAAAGCTTGCTTAAAAGGCTTGTGCGGCTCACTGACCCTCAGTCCGTCCTTGTCGCCCCTCCGGCGTCTTGCATGATTATCCAACGCTCGCAGCTCGCAGCTCCAAGCCTCATCCTGCCTCGCCTCGGCTTGCCTTACCTACATAGTACCTCTGGGTGCCATCCCTCCGTGAGGTACCTTGGTCCAATATTCGCCCACGTACATACAGACACACATACATACGTACATACATACATACATACATACATACATACATGCACCTCCGCCATCTCTCGCCACCGCCAATCTCTCCTCTTCAAGCTCCTAGCCGTTGCTTCAACACAATCCGTTGCCAGCACACCACATTGCCAGCACAGATATTGAGCCTCGCCTCGTATTAGTCGCCACGGCGTCCGTGTTCACTTAAAGCTTCGGATCTCGTCTCATCCCTGGTTGCGCTCGCGGCTATGGCCCAGCTGGGCATCGAAGCGCCTGAGCTGCCGCCACCACCTCAACCACAATCTCCTCTAACATCGGGGACTCACGGCTTCTTTCGCAAGTTCTTTGGCCGCCAGAGTGCCGGAAATGCGTCTCCGCTTCCGGCTGAGGGGCTCCGAGGTGCCGGGTGTGTCCCGGAGACAGAGGAACCTGACAAGGCCGGCCTGATGCGCCGAATGTCCCGGAGAGTTGTCCCCGGCCTGCCCCGCACCCAGACCTTTAAACGCCAGCAGTCGGAACGGAGGACCAACTTGGCTCCCGTGGAGCCTACTCCCGACGAGCGGAGGGCCGTCTCTGTCGATCGCCGCTCTCGTGGGCCCCGCGCCTCGTCTACTTCTCAGTCTTGCATGAACCCTCGTACAAGCGCACCGGGCTTCCTAGGATCTCCCGAGGATCACACCTCTCTCTTCGTGCCCTCGTTGCCGGTGAGCCCGGTAGAAGACGAGCCTCCAGAGACTTACCTTGACCGAATGGTGCAAAGAGATGATGAGCTCACACTCGCCGACGAGTGCGCCGTTCAGGATACGCTCTCGACGGCAGACACCCAGTCCATGACAACTTCGCAATTCGAGGCCATGATTCGCGAGGAGCTTGAAAGAACATGGATCCTTAATCTCAGTATGCACTTTCGCGATCGTTCAAGGAGGGAGAAGTTCTTTGTCACCTACCGTGAGCGTGATCACCTATGGCGGCGAGTTACCATCTCTCTTGACTATCGAAACGCGCCACCAAACTCATTAGAAATGGAGCTGGTTCACACTCAATACCAAAGAGATAAGAGTGCCAAAATATACGAGGCTATTAGAGAGAGCCTGCCCGACATACAGTTCTACGATACTGTCACGAACTTGAAGCTCCAAACTACAGACGGGAGACTCCACGTCCATGTGGTAGAGGACGGTAATGTGAGTTTATCTCCGCAATTCGTTCAGGGCTGCAACTGACACTCGGACAGGAAACTATACCATACCCAACTGTTGCCCAAATTCAATATTTGGGCTGTAGACGGATCCGAGAACGAGATATTGAATTTGATTCGCACATGTCAGGGTTCGTCTACAAAGTGAGGGTCAACGGACAGACCCTGATCAAGAAGGAAATTCCTAGTCCCGAAACAATCGAGGAGTTTCTGTATGAGGTGAACGCTCTCAACCGTCTTCGCTACTCCAACCATGTAATCCACTTCTACGGTGTCGTGGTAGATGATGACGACCAGCATGTCAAAGGGCTTCTGATTGACTACGCAGAACGAGGCGCTCTCATCGACATTATCTTCGAACACTGCAAAGAAGGCGATGCCGATCTACCTTGGTCAACAAGGCAGAAATGGGCTCGGCAAATTGTAGAAGGCTTGTCCGACGTTCATGAATCTGGCTTTGTGCAGGGCGACTTTACATTATCCAACATCGTCATCGACCAACACGGTGATGCCAAGATTATAGATATCAACAGGAGAGGTTGTCCTGTGGGATGGGAACCCCCAGAGGCCGCTCCACTCATCGAGAGCAACCAACGGATATCCATGTACATTGGCGTAAAGTCGGATTTGTATCAGCTCGGCATGGTGCTATGGGCTCTGGCGTCTCAGGAGGATGAACCGGAAACACAGGGACGGCCCTTAATACTGGGGCCAGAGGTCAACATCCCAGACTGGTATCGTCAGATGGCAGAGATCTGCCTTAGTGACGATCCGCGAATGAGACTCCAGGCGTCGTCGCTTCTGCAGATGTTCCCCATAACTGCGCACCGCAACGACCGCGGAGAGTTGAACCCGCCCCCAGAATCCATCGATGACGAGTACTCGCTGCAGCAGTACCTTGTGGAAGGGTACCGGGCAGAAGATCATCCATTGATCAAGACTGTCGAGCCACCTAGCGACTGGTCTTACGTGAGTCGACCGTACACGAATGCCAGCCCTCCTGGATACGAGCCGTACTACTACACTCGAGGCCGCTCCCCGCCGAGTCCACTGCCAAGCAACTATGATCGATGCGACTCCCCGCGGGGTGTGTACGACATAGCTGCGTGGGCTGCGAATCGGGATATTCCCTCGTCGTACAGCGACGTGGGCGCTGAGGATATGATCGAGGATGAGACACCAATCGCAGACACGGCTAGTTTGATTGATCCTAGCGAAGCACCTACTCCGGAGAACATGCCGGACTCAACACATATCAGTAAACTAGAGGCAACGGAAACGGGGATTTCTGAGATTAAGGAGGGCGTGAAGGATATCACTGCCAGCGGTTCCACTGAAACGACAGTTCTTCAAGCCACAAATGAGCTAGAGCCAGTTGTAAAGACTGAAACTGCTGCGGACGTCGATCCAAGTACATCAGAAGATGTTTCTGCAGGCCAAGAGGATGCAGGAAGCCCGGCAACTGCCTCTGAAGTGGCAGTGCCAGCTGAAGTAACACTAGTATCAACAGTGCCTGTGGTGACGAAGTCACTCGAGGCAAATCCCGTCGAGGCAACGCCCGCCGAGGCAACGCCAGTCGAAGCAACGCCAGTCTCAAAATGGCATGTTGAGACGAAGTCAGTCGAAGCAACGATTGACGAGGCAACGCCCGTCGAAATAGTGCATGTTGAGACGAAGTCAGTCGAGACGAAGTCAATCGGTACAACGCCGGTCGAGGCGACGCCCACCGAGGCGACGCCCACCGAGGCGACGCCCATCGAGGCAAAGACCGTCGAGGCAACATCAGTCGAGGTGTCGGCAGATAACACCGCGCCACGAACGGACGACGAAGGATTACGAATATTGGAATCCGAGAGGAATACCCCTGAGCAAAAGCCTCCACAGGAATCATTCCAACTAGGGGACGACAACCCAACTCGAATGTCGTCAAGGGCTATCCCTAAGACCGAAGCATCGGCCCTGGATATGCCTAGGTTGGAGTCGAGAACAGAAACGAAAGAAAACACAGCGCATATAGAGGGGACCACAGCACCCAACATTCATTATGAAGGCAACACAGAAACATCATCAAAGACCGTCACGCCACCGTCGACGACGTGCGGCCCTATCGAGGACAAGGCCGTGGTTGACTTGGAAAAACACACATCGAACAGGAAAGACACCGGCGTACTTGAAGAGAATAAATCGACTTGCGACGGACCAGGCACTGGAAGTTTCCCAGCCCCCGAGTCTTTGACGGGAATCGGAGCGGCTCATTTGATGAATAACGACGATGAGATAATGCGAGAAAAGGAGACGATTGACGATGAATTCAATGTGGCGGCACAGGTACTGGCGGTTAAAACACCGCCTATGACAACGACGACAGACGCAAAGACTTGACGAAAGCAAAATTGTCTTCTTAGGTTCGATTTGTTTTGTTCTGATTTTACTTTTTCTTTTGAACCTCTGTCGTGTACTTGTAAACATTGCTAGCGGGCAACTGACGGGCATTTGCATGGAAGAACTGAGCATGGAGATTAACATAAGGTGGCACCAAGGAAAATGTCGGGGCATTTGTGGAAGGCTTTTCGTGTGGCTGTACTTGAGTACTAGTATTTAATCTCGCAGTTATCTTGTTATAGTTTATTTACCTTCTGTACTTACTGGCATGACTGGTCCGAACAGAGCCGTTCCAAGGTGGTGCAGATGCAAACATGGAAGGTAGTATAGCGGCCAAGGGACGTTCACCAGTGGACAAACAGACCGAAACAGGTTTCCGGTGTCTTCTCAAGGACTTTGTCACACAACAGGACTATTTTTTGGCCTGGTAGGAAGGCGGAGTGGCGTCGTGCCCGTTGCTATCAACGTCGGGAAGGTATTTGACAGATTTCAAATGCGACTAGTGTGCGCCAAGGCGACACTAGAAAAGTTCTAGAAGTTCTGGTACGCACGTGCTGAGACACGACCGCCCTGCCACTCTCGGGGTTGCCATGTCACTGTTAAGCGCCGCGTGGTCAGCAAACGCCAGCGCGGCGCCAGCAAGCCCAGACCAGACCTCACGGTTCCACACCTCAGGGAAAAGCCGGGGCGGGGAGCATTGCCGGCTCTGCGTGCAGGGCGATCGTCGAGATTCTGTTGGGGCACCACCCAGAGTCTGGGGGAGGAAGAAGCAACCGAAGAACGCCGTTCGGCAGAACGGGAGTTTCTGGCTGGGGCCAGCCAAGAAGATGAGAGACACCCCCTCCTCCGCCCGATGGAGGCTCTTCCACAGGGCGGGGGAAGAGCAGGGGGGGGGGGCAGGGCGAGCAGGCTCGCTGAGAGCGGTGTCATGTCACAAGCAGACGAAATGGGCCGAGGCGTGGTTCGATCTGGAGATTCGCGGCTCTTGATGAGTTCGGGAAGGGAGCCGTTGAGATGAGGGTTGTTTTCGTCGGCAGGGCTGAGGGTGACGGGGGATGTTTCTTTGGGACGCGTGGGATTGGCTGGTGTTGTTGAGCTCGGGGTCGTTGGAGCCGAGGGACCTGGGGTTCGGGGCGGCAATTGTCGTGGGATGGCATGATGTGGTTCAGGATGGGCGGTTGGCAATGGGTTTGGCAGATTCGTCTGATGTTTATTGAAGATTGCGGCGGAGTGGAGGACGACGACGACAACCACGACGACAACCACGACGACCGGGTCCGAGATGTTGGTGCCGTGAGCTTTCAACAGTTTCGATGAATGGCCTGTGCCAATAGAGTTGGATATTGCTTATTGTGCCACCGGGCAAGGTTGTGTTAATCTATGCAACTAACGCTTCTAGATCCGTGTTGTTGTAATGGATGTAAGCCGAGGACCGAATTTGAGTTTTGGGTTGGTGGCGCTGGACTTGGATGGGAATAGACTGATGAAGCTTTGATACTGCTGAGCCTGTTCGATCAGGGGCGATGAAGGCCCACTTACATGTCTCAAGAGAGTCAAGGCGTTGCATATCTATCATAATAAGGTATATGTGATTCATAAGATGCGCACTACTAAACAGTTTGGGAAACGGAGGCCTGAAACGGTTCGGATTGTAGAAGCCCGTCTCATTGCCATAATGTAAGTTGATAGCCCAGCTAACATAACACCATAGTCGTTATTTCAACCAGGTGAGATCGCGCTCATTGGCTTCCTGGCCTTGAAAACCTCGCAAAGCTGCTATTCCTAGTATACAAAGCACATGTTACTTTACCTCGAGGGATCGTTCTCAAACTTCAAACTTTGATAACGAAGGACGCCCATTACAACTCCTTGCGGGCGACCGGCGTTGTCGTCTTGCAAACATGGCATGTGATCGCGAGAATGGCTCATAGATACGAGGCAAGCTAGCTTAGGATTGGAGTATTTACGGTTGGGGTGAACTCGGTTGCCTGGTGCGTTTTAGTACTGTAGTAATGCAGCCAACTTGACACGTTTGCATAGTGCGCAGATAACGTCTTGTCGAGCAACCAATTGACCAACAGACTGCAGAACCCTATGCATGCAGCTTATGGGGAGATGCTGTACACAAAACAGGAATCTTCGAGTGTCTAACGGAAGTTCGACTAAGGGGGTGGGCGATGACACCCTGTTTCTCCGGATGCTGGGTGATTCATCTTAGCTGAGGAGATTTCTTGTTTTGAGAACTACCCAAGGTACAATAGATCTTACTAGACCAATGCACTCGAGTGCTGCTATGTACATATTTACCGACTAATTAATAGAGAGAATGTTGATGTCTAATTCTTACAGCCCTGGGGCGATGGTGGTTGAGGTTGATTGAGGTGTGTCTTGCACGATAGATGCAATACGTCATAGAGTGACGTCGCTGGTATTGGTGGGAGGGTGAGGCAATCCGTTGAAAACGGTGAATGACGGAGGCTCGGAGAAGCTCCGTCCGATTTGCAAAGCAGCCCGACGGCGTTTTCATTGAGATTTGAGAGCTCGGCTCAGGAGCTTGGGCTTTTTTTCAGTGAGAGCAGCGGGGGCAGGCACAACCGCCACTTCCACTCATCCAGGCCGGCCATCTTGGCGTGGCAAAAAGCCGGGAGCTGCAAGGCACGCAACACGCGCCAGGCCGAGCCGCAGGGGCGATCGACCGCTGGCCATCAGAGCTTTGGTAGTGGGATATGTACACCGCCTGCCGAAAACAGGTGTGGCGGTACAGAGTGGCAGATCGCAGGGTCCATGAGGTGGAAGCCAAACGAGAGGGGCGGGACGACGGGCGCCCCGCCGTGATTGGTCGCGGGTGGCGAAGGGGGAAAAGTTGTTGGGGAAAGGGGAGGGGTGCAGGTGGGGGGTGTGGGAGAGGAAAGGTGTTGAGTCGACAACGATGGATGTTTGCTCAGCTCAGCGGTTGACCAGCGGGTTGCAGCGCCGGAACGCCGCTGTAACTCGGAGGAGGGGGGAATGGGTTGGTGGTGTCCGGCTGTTGGTGAATCCATGGATCAATGGGAGAGGGAGGATTGCGGATTGAGGATTATAGTTTTGGGATAGACGTTTGCTTATCGTGCGTGGGCTGATTTGACCTCGGCAGATACCTCTAGATTTCAAGGTTGAGGAACCAGCATCAGCATCAGCATCAACAATAACAGGCAAATGTGAAATGCGGGTGCGAGAGGGAGAGAGCATGAGCCCATTCGCTCCAACGCTCGCTCTCTTACTTGCCAATTGAGGCTGGGGGGGACGGACGGTGACGCCGCAACACCGCACGTCGCCCGCCGAGATCGATACGGGGACGGACAGGGACGGAGACGATACAGAGGTACGCAGTACATATCGCCAACCGTCAATCTTCAAATGTCAGCCAATCAGCGGTGACAGATACGATACGAGCCCATATTAAGATGGCCTAGTCCCGTCTTGACTCACGTTTGCTGGGAGCTCGGGGTCCCTTTCATGGAGGCTTGGCAACTTGGGTCCCTGTTCCCAAGCTTCATTGAGCCTAGACCCCGCCAACCTTCCAGGTTAGAAGCCTAGGCTAGGTCCAACAAACTTTTCTTCCCGTTTTTTCACTCTGTTTGAGGCAGGTCTTTCGTGCTGACGCCTATCAATCTACCGCTTACTACACATTCTGCTGTTGAAGAGTAAGATGAAAGCTACTTGATGATTCAATTGCACTATCTCAGCAGCTGCTGTAATGGTAGCTGGTGTGTAACGGATTGCATTGGATATAATACTGTGAATACGTGAGATAGTTCGTACACTCACTCTCTGGGATCAATCCGCCCCAGACAATCGTCGTTCCAGTCAGAGTCCCTGGGCCCATGCCATGCGCCCCATCCCACATCCCCAAAGCTTTTCCATTCCCCTTCTGCCCTTTGGCTGGCGGCTCTTTGGATGGCGACAAAGGGGCGTAGGTAAGGTAGAAAAAGTGGGATCCATCATCCATTCAAGTCTACGTCCCATTGATTCACAGGCAGACGGCCACGCAAAAACGTGCATCACGGCCCCCATCTAGTGGCCAATGCCCTGTAAACGTGTTGTTGAACGGGCGTACCTGTGGGCCTGGGGCAAAGTGATGGGAAGGACAAGTATCTTCGCTTCGCTAATACATTCACGAAGTACATACAGCACTTGGAGCACCTACAGTTACAGGGGTTGTTGCAAGTTGCAGCTTTTTGCCAGGGGCTTACTGTTTCGCCTCCCCCGTTGTTCACCACCCTCCCCGCGCGCCTCCGGTGGTGCATTGGTGTATTGGTGTGTTTGCTATCCACACCCTACTCTCCTTCGCTCACCCTCACTCCTCGCCGTCCTCCACTGCCACTCCGATATAAAGCCCTTTTGGCGCCGCCCCAACCAACCCTCGTCGTTGCTCATCCATCCTTTCTTCGCCATTTCCCTATATCATCATCCTCCTCCTCCTCCTCCTCCCCTTCCCTCCATTTTGCGTCAACCATCCACAGGTTCTCGCATTGGGAAAACACTGCTTCTTCACGTCGATCTCGCTCGACAACTCTCATTCAAGAAGCCTCAACACTTGTCTGACAGTCCACCATGTCGTCGCCAACCGCGGCTGGCAAGGCCAAGGAGGCCGAGGCCTTCCCTGATGGCACCGTCGATTACAAGCCTCTTCGCAAAGCTGCCCCTACTACCTCCAAGGTGCACATTGCCGACCAACCCATGACTTGGGCCAACTGGCACCAGCACGTCAACTGGCTCAACACCATCCTGATTGTCATCATTCCCATCATCGGCTTCATTTCCGCCTACTGGGTCCCTCTCAAGCTTTATACCGCTATCTGGGCCGTCATCTACTACTTCAACACCGGTCTCGGTATCACAGCTGGTAAGCTCTTGCCGAAACTGTTGGAAAACGAGTTTTCCACGTCTCCTCCCCGATACTAATTTTCAATTTCTCAGGTTACCACCGTCTGTGGGCACACACTTGCTTCAAGGCAACCGCTCCTCTCAAGATCTATCTCGCCGCCGTTGGCGCTGGTGCTGTCCAGGGCTCCATTCGCTGGTGGTCCTACGGCCACCGTGCCCACCACCGTTATACCGATACCGACAAGGACCCTTACTCCGTTCGCAAGGGTATCTTCTACTCCCACATTGGATGGATGATCTTCAAGCAAAACCCCAAGCGCCAGGGCCGAACCGACATCACCGATCTCAACGAGTGCCCCATTGTCGTTTGGCAGCACCGCAACTTCATCAAGTCCGTCATCTTCATGGGCTTGGTGTTCCCTACCCTCGTCGCTGGCTTCGGCTGGGGTGATTGGATCGGTGGCTTCGTTTATGCCGGTATCCTCCGTATCTGCTTCGTTCAGCAGGCCACCTTCTGCGTCAACTCCCTCGCTCACTGGCTCGGCGACCAGCCTTTCGACGACCGAAACTCGCCCCGTGATCACGTCATCACTGCTTTCGTTACCCTCGGTGAGGGTTACCACAACTTCCACCACGAGTTCCCCTCGGATTACCGAAACGCCATCGAGTGGTATCAGTATGATCCTACCAAGTGGAGCATCTGGATCTGGAAGCAGCTCGGCCTCGCCTACGACCTGAAGGAATTCCGCGCCAACGAGATTGAGAAGGGTCGTGTCCAGCAGCTACAGAAGAAGCTCGACCAGAAGCGTGCTACCCTCGACTGGGGTGTTCCCCTGGAGCAGCTCCCTATCATTCACTGGGACGACTTTATTGCCGACTCCAAGAAGGAAGGAAAGGCGCTCGTTGCCATCGCCGGTGTTATTCACGACGTTTCCAGCTTCATTGCTGACCACCCCGGTGGTAAGGCTCTCATCAACTCTTCCATCGGCAAGGACGCCACCGCTATCTTCAACGGAGGTGTCTACAACCACTCCAACGCCGCCCACAACTTGCTATCGACCATGCGCGTGGGTGTCCTACGTGGAGGCTGCGAAGTCGAGGTTTGGAAGCGTGCCCAGTTTGAGAACAAGGACGTGACCTACATGAACGACTCTGCCGGTCAACGCATTGTCCGAAGTGGCTCCCAGGTCACCAAGGTCGTCGACCCCGTGGCTAGCGCCGACGCTGCCTAAACATTGGAACGTAACGAAGAGAACGAAATGGATAAATCGGATAATTTGCATCAGTGCGCGGGTGGTCGTTCAGCTGAGGCTGGAGCGGGTTTGACGTCACTGGCTAAAACACGGTCGACTAAAGCCGTCATATCACTCCTGTCCAAGGCGGGCGATCAAATGTCGACAAAAATCATCTCACGAATGGCGTTTACGGGGTTGGGCTTCTTTTTTTTTTGTCACAATTACACAGAGAGAGCATCAAGTTGAACTTGTTTGCCGCGAGAGGAGTGGAATACTTGAATATTCTTTCCGAGGTGACCGCCGACAGGTTTGCCGAGTAACATAGCTATCAAAATACCAAACTACATTAGATGTGCATCATCAGTTGTGCCTGAAAAGTGACTAGTAACCTGTCTGATACAATAAGTTAACGTTGGCCATCAGTTTAAGAGACATATTCCAAGAGACATATTTCACAACGATGCCATTGATGTTTCACACTGACTTGCACTCCGGGATTGCTTCGTAAGTTTATTGCTAATAATATTGGTATCTAACCCCGTGGATATCTATAAAATTCGAATAACTATGTTCTCCATAACTCAGTAACCATCCGGAACTCATAACAAACACCACCACAATGCCACTGAACTACTAGAAGTATCATATATATCATACAACTCTTCAATCAAAACAAAGTTTGACATACATGCTTGGAAAACGCCCTTGCTGAACCACCAAGCTGAAATTACGAACATTACTTGCCTTCTTGGAGCCTCGAAACAGAGATGTACGACCTATCGCGAGGTCAGCAAGGCCAGCTAGTACTGGCCCAGACATTCACGACCCTGCCTCAAGCTCTCTCGGATCTTATCAGTATGCTCCTTCTGATCTATAATTAGGCTGAGCACCACACCACGGCGCGACGAGGCAGAGCTGCGAGGACTCGACCGGTTTCGGACATGGGATGCCTCTGCGGGGAGTGCCTTGTCGGCTCTTCATCGTATGGCAAGAGTTCTTCTCTGGCGTATTCAGTCGCAGCTCGCTTTACATCGATTTGCGCTGGCTTCGAAGCCAGAAGCAACCGCTGAACTTGGAAGATGTGGCACAAAAGATATCCCAACGCTCATGGTACAGCCATCCTCGTCTTCATCACGGCCAACTCGGAGCTCTTGGCCCAAGCTCCATTGGGTGTTTGCCGATAGCATAGCAGTCGGCCATCGTCGCCCGTGCTGCCCAGAATCTGACCGTCGTCGTCAAAGCCCACCCGCCACACCGGCGTCCGGTGGCTGTCGAGCCGCGAGATTTCCCGGCAAGTGTGCTTGACCTGCCCCGGCTGTCCGGCCCAGTGCCGGTCGCTGGTGCCGCCCGACTTGGCGAGGCTGGCGCTCAGGCCCGAAGGGTGGTGGTGTAGGTGATGTTGGGGCTGGAGCTGGGGCGTGGTCGAGTGTTGTGGCTGCTGCTTCTCGGCGGAGGGTGTTGCGCCGTTATTCTTGGCTTGTGAGGCGTGCGAAGTGGGCTTGAGGAGGTCGGCGGCAGACCAGGATTTGCCGTCGTCGTCGGAATATGGCGTCTCGACTCGAAAGACGCGGGCGTAGCCATCTTGGCAGGCCGTGGCGATGATGTCGTAGCCCCTGATGTTCCCTGGCGCCCATGCCACGTCGCGAACAAGTCCACGATGCCCTGATACCTCCAATGCGAGATAGAACTCTTTCTTATTTTGCTGTATCCCCATGGAGGTGGTTACGACATCGCGCGACCGATAGACCTTGATCATATTCATGGCGGCAACCACCAGTCCCAATGAGTCCGATGTGACGCCGGCGCGCAAAGCGGTATAGCATGGCTCCGGGTTGGGATCGAAGCGAACGCGGAAGGCAAGTTCCTCGCCGCGATTCGGCTTCGGCGCAACGCTGAAGTCATCGACGGGGACGTACTCGGACAGGCTCTCGGGCTGATCATTCTCGAAGACGGTGAGGCGGCCGTCGGTGGCAAGCAGGGCTAAGTAGGTGTGGCGCGTCTCCTCGTTGTGCTTCATGGAGAAGGACCGGTAGGGCGCGCGGTTGGAGCGAGTGTCGAAGGCGGGCTTCCCGCCGGCAGCACGGCTGGTACAGAAGCGACGGCCCGGCGCGGCGGAGGGGTCCTCGGCCCACAGGCGGAAGCGGCCCTCGATGCCGAGCGAGGCGATGAGGTTGGGATAGATGGTGGCGGGAAGCCATTGGAGCTGGAGGGGAGGGGTAGAGGTCAGCGGTGGGTTCTTGTGAAGTTGTGCTGGGTGGTCGCCTTTGCGCGCCGCGGAATAGAAAGACAGTGGGAAAGGTGGATGAAGGGTTACCTCGAGGATCTCGCCGCCGTGCGCTGTCCAGGTATCGCAGAGGCGCCATGTGCCGTCCTTGTGACGATTGAAGACTCGAATCTTGCCATCGACGGAGCCTGTGGCGCAGCGATCGCCGTAGGTGTTGAAGGCGACGGCCTGGACGAGGTCCTTGTGGCCGTGCTGGAGGTTGAGCTCGAAGGAGGGCTTTTCTTCGCTGGGGGAGGGGGGGATGGAGGTTGTCATGGTCGGGCAGAGGGCGGCAGATGTTCTAGCTAGGCATTGGACGAGGCCGACGAGGGGCCGTATAAGAAGATATTTGGCAGCAGTTATCGCGAGAGAGGAAGCTCTGTGTGGTGCAGGCTGGTGATGACGACGATTATGGGGAGGGTTGTTGGTGGCATGTTCAATGTTGTGGAGGAGAGCGGGAGCTGCAGCTACGAGGTGCGTGTAGCCTGTAGGTACCTATGTACAGTGGGTTGTACGCACTGGGGTCGAGCTGCGAACCCTGTTGTTGCAGGTGCCCCGCATATCTTCAGCGCCATGTGGAAGTCTCGGACTCTTGAGGGACGTTTTGTCTCATCCTTTACCTGGATTGGGGACCTCAAAATCTACTCTTGTTACATCTGTCCAGCAAGGACCCTGTACGTTGGGTTTCAACTTCAGCCTGGGTTCTTTGCTGAGACAATGGAGATCTGGCAGGTTGGGGCTGGCGTTGTCGACTTACACCCACTTGCACACTTACACTGCCCGGATTCATGGACGTCCATCCATCCATCACTTTGAGTCGTCGTCTCCTTTACGCCAGCACCAATTTCAATAGCAATAATTTCAAAGACCCTATCAAGGCCTTTTTAGCTATCGTGGTACCATTTGATCTGCCAATAACATATGTCACGAGATGCCACTTACAGCAGTCTATGTCTGGAGTGCTTCACATGGTGAATATGAGAGGTTGGTGATCAACCGTGGAAGGCGTGAGGTTTATGAAACGAACCACGGGTACAGCTGTAAATGATATAGAAACTTCAATATACTTTCAATCATGTCATTACATGACTTAACTTCAAATCTGTGTTTTATCAATCCTCCAATCTACTCTCAATACTTCGCATTTGTTTTGGAAGTGAACTTCTACTGGTTTGCAGGTATGATCGGCCCCCCACCTTACATGTACCTAAGGCTTTAGCGCGCAACCGCGCTCGCTACCGCGCAACCGCGATTCTATCCCGCTTCAGCCTCACAAACTTCAACCTGGACATATCACGTCGCAAACCGCACCAGCATGGCGCACCTCACAAACCCCCTAGCGACTACATCACAGCTATACCACCGATTATCCTTCTCGAGCCTTCCTCAGGACCTCCAAGAAATCATCTTCATCAAGTCACAATGCCTCATCCAAGCCGCTGGCCGGCTTCTCGACCTGCCGCAATCTGTGACTGCCCAGGCCAACGTCATCCTGGCGCGATACTGGCTGGTTGATTCTCCAATGGCAAACGAGTTTAGTGTTAGTCTCAAGTTCTGAACAGCCTGCCCTCATCTAATGGTGTCTGATACTCATACAGGACTCATCGGCAGCTGCCTTATACCTAGTCGCCAAGATGGGAGCACAGCCGAGGACGACTCGCGACGTCTCCAACGTCTACGCCTACCTATTGTCTGATGCCTCGTCGTTTTCTCGCACCGGAGAGGCCCCGACAGACGACCCCAAGTCCTACTATCAATCCGAGTCCGACTACTTCAGCTTCCAGACCCGGCTTCTCACAATTGAAGCGCGCATCCTATATACGCAGTCGTTCGATACGCACGTTTCCCTACCGCACCCACTCGCCATCACGTACCTACAAATACTCGACTTTCTAGCCCAGCCCATGTCCGTTATTTCACTTCGTACATTCCAATACCTGAACACAGCACTGCTCTCACCACAGATGCTGTACTTGACCCATCAGCCGCATGCATTGGCTACCGCTGCGATATACAACGCCGCGAGGGACTTGGGCGCAAAAATGCCAGAATGCGAGTGGTGGGAAGTGTTCGACGTGGACAGAGAGGAGCTAGGGTTTCTGGTGGTGGGAATGCGAAGCGTCGAGGGTTGGCTGCGCCAGCGGACGGAAGATATGCCTCAGCTGGCAGAGGGAATGTTCACGCGGAAGGCCGTGCAAAAAGAACTGCGGGCGAGGGGACTAAGTGATGGGAATGGAGCCGCAGCCAGCGACGAGGAGGATCAGCTCATGAACATGCTGGACAGCAGGTAGCTGAGCCTACATCGAAGCTCCAGGACCTTGACTTGCGCCCGCGCCGAGTGCAATTCGTACTCGCCAACTCTGGCGTAGCATTGCCGTTTCAAGAGCAAGCCGAGGCATACCGAGTGGCTAGACTGGACGCATCGCGGCGCTGCAATGCAATGCGAAGCTGCGGAGCATGAGGCCATATTTCTTGGAGCTACCGAGCGACAAGCACGAGGTAAACATAACCACGACGACTATCTTCATTGTGGAGTGGACCTTGCTTGGCCAAAGGGCACCTGGCGTGGGGTCACGTCGAATAGCAAATGCAGCTACCTGAGGTGGCTTGCGTCAAAAGGCGTAGATAAGAAGAAAGAGAGGAAGACAAAGAGCGAAAACGACAACAAGTCGCGTGCTGCCAACGAAGCTGTTGTGAGCAGCATGCTCAACATACAAGGCACATTCGCATGAGGCATGCCAGCGCCTAGGTCGAGATCCATTGGCTAGAGTCAGCCAGGGCAGGGGTTCTCGGCGCCGAGTGCCCGACAGACCAACTGAGTGAGGCTCAAATAAGGATTGCGATAATTCTTATTCGTGACAGAAGCATGAGGGGCTTTGTTGACGGCAAAGCGGCCAAGCGCCCTTGCGGGACAATTCGAAACTCCTGATGCGCCGTGTCACCGTTTCGAAGAGCATGTGATGGTTGTCGACAGTCCCCACGCTGCAGTGGCGCACCCCGAGAGAAGGTATCGAAGCACTTCCCGTCGGTCATGGCTGCTCATCGTAAAAAGCCTCAAGTCCAGGCTACGAGCTGCCACCCTCGAGGACGAGGGACATGCGGTGAAGAAGAACTGGAGCCCAGGACCCTGAAACCCGCGCTGGCACGAACCAATCATTCGAACGACCGGCATGGAGCTGAACGCGGGGATGGAGCTAATGTCTAAGGGTCCGAGGCTGCTAGGCTGACAGTTCTCCACGATGTTCTGTTGGGAGTTGTTGAGTTGGTCGCGCGGCGCACACTCGCCCATTCGACGTCATGCGCATCGTGAAACAGTAGGCGAAGGATTGCTTCGCTCCTAGCTAGTGCCGTTGTGCCGCGGTGCCGTCGCGGATATCGTCGCAGACGGAGCTAGTTACGGAGAGTGCCACACTCACGCTGATCATTGATGCTGCCCAGGCGCCAGAGGGAGAAGTGGAAAAGCAGAACCAGCGGCTTTGCTATCCCACGGAAATCCAATTTACCAACTTCGATAAGCCGCCCAGATTGCCGGCCGACTCGCACAGTTCGCTCGCAACGGCCAGTCGAGGTGGTCAAGATGGCAATACAAAGACACCGAAGGGCTCCGAGAACTCTGGAGCAGTCGGTGCCTTTCGAAAATGACTATCTCCGTGGCGTGGGTAACTGGGCATGTCACTATCAGCGCCCCCGTGCAAATCGTCGAGGCTCCCGGGCCGGTCTCGAAACGCGAAGATGCCCGTTCAAAGCCCGCTCACAAGCACCGACGGGAAATAGCGTCCGAGGATCGGGAAGGGCGGATGTCCGCACCAATAGTAGCGGGTTCCATGTAATCCCATTGGACTGCTTCCGTCGCAGCCGTGAGAAATAGGTCGAAGCAAAGAAGGTCTCGGGCTCGCGTCTTTCGCGCCCCTGACAACGGCGGCCGTGGACCGTGACTGGCTGGCCAAAGGCTCCGCGGCGAACTCGGCTTCCGTTTTGTGGGAAGCCCAGCGTGATACACGCTTGCACATATCGGCATGGCATCTAACTACGTACATGTCCATTTCAAGCTCCCCAGTCGTGGGGCCAGCTGAGGCGTGTGGGTTGGAGAAAATGGCTCACTCGTTGTTTTAGCTTTGTGGCCCATGGGAAGTGCCTAGTGCCTCTTCAGTATCGTGGGATGTGCGTACAGGCGGTAGAGATGGGGAATAAGAGGATCCATAGGTAAATGACGAGACCGAGTACGTAGCTTCGTCTGTGGATGGGCAAGCTATATTAAGGCGCCGTATCCCTCTTCCTCCATGACCTTCAACTCATCTTTCGAACCGTTTGTCTGCTCTCATCTACAAGCTACTTCCACTTTCGCAACTTTACACCTCACTTACATCAATAACCATCAAAACTCTCCCACCAACCTCCAACACCAACCTTCATAATGTCTGAACAGACTGCTGCTGCTGCTCCCGCCCCTGCTGGCCTCGGCGAGAACCGTGCCATCAAGTTCCACATCAAAACTGGCAACGCCCGTTACTCCTGCACGCTTCAGGACCGTCACCACTAGTAAGCCTCCGTGAACCCCTTCAACAACCTCGAGCCTCGTAGCTGACTTATACCCTTCAGCGAGCGAGCCAAGGCCACTCGCCAGAACTCGACTGATTCAGTCTCATCCACCACCTCTACCAACACCAACGCCTCCAAGTAAAGCAAGCCCAGGCTTGGCTACTGCTGATATGGAGACGGTGCTGCTGAGTGAGGCTTGGGAGCGGGAATAGGCGTTGGGAAAAGTGCGGATGTGGCGGGCATGGGTTTTATTCCCCGTGCCCCACTACCGGACACGGACACGGAAATCGGACGGGAGGGGTTTGAAGCTCTTCTGGGCTGGGGTTATTGTTTGACAAAATTTGAAGATTTAGCGACGGTTTGCGCGGGAGGACGGAATGTGTTCTCTACTGGTTCGATCCTGGCTCAACTTTGGTGTTTGGAAATACAATTCGAACTTTTTACCAATTCTGTGGACGAACTGTTCTGGTTGGTCATCCTACCTCGGTGAATCCCGTCGGTGAACACAAAACAACCCCACCATTGCCGTAGGTGGGGACGATGACCCCCACTAATTCTCGGCATTGCCCACCTTGACGAACTCCGACTCTCCGATAGCGACGGAAAATGGCGAAAAGGGGATGGGAGATGACGGCCCTTACAGCATATCATCAACTTCTTGACATCTTGACAGATGGAAAATCCCCCCGCTGAGCCTGGCTAGGTTGACGTGCTCTGGATGTCGTATCTAGATATTTCTCCCTGCGCCCAGGCTGGGAGGGACGTGTGGTTGTCTGTCAACTCACTTCGGGGGTCGGAAACTGGGCGTATGATTTTATCTGAATGCGAAAGCGAGCGAGCTAACCCTACATTCGTCACATAGGGTTTCGACGAGCGGATTACTTTTAGTCTTAATGGTAACAAATGAGGGTCCAAAGCAGGCAAGGCGAACTGCTCTCTCGTATTGGGCTGACCCGAAGATCTTGGCCACAGCCGCCTCGGGCGTATGCCACACGAAGGCATCTTTCATATTGCAGCATCTACGAATACCATTCCTTACTACTACTTACAAACTGCCCTGTTCCCTACATGCATGTAAGTACCTTACCTTACATAGCAGGAACTACACATCACAACCAAAGTCCCTTCAAGGCTTCAACCTACTACTGGGCCATTGGTGTGTTTCTCGAGTGTGTACGTCACGCGTCGACGCAAGCGGCTACCTCTTCTCGTTTGGCCGCCGTCAATAAGGCCAAGGGAAACCTGGAACTAACTGGAAAATAATGTTCCATTCGGCCCAGTACGGTATCTTCAGAACCTACTAGTAGCAGTACGTAGTAGTAAGATAGTAGTTCTACTAAGGTAAGGTACGGCGATACTTTGTGCAGGCAACGTACGGCGTAGGTCAAGGTTCCAGTTATTATATGGATGCGAACCTAACATAAGGTGCCACTCGCCCTGGCAGCACCACTCACTAACTCCCATCCTCATCAATAGCACCATCGCCCGACTCTCTCTCCCTGCGTCTGCGTCTACGTCTACAGCTCAACCTGCTGGACCCTTTGACCCTTTGACCCTTCACCTCCTTCACCTTATTTAAACTACTTATCTCCTGCCTGCTGCACCCTCTATCAGGCCTGTTTCGTCGGAATCAAAGGCTCACGCGCTGCTGAAGAAATCACCAAAGAGATGCCCCATCCATTGGTCGCCACAGGTATGTTCCGTCTGCTTGTCTGTCACCTGCGGTGTGAGTCGTGCGAGCCTCAGGTGAGGCCTCAACTTGGAAGAGTAGAAGAGTGGAAGAGTGATGAGTGATGAGTGATGTACCCCGCGCTCTGCTACAGGAGAGGCCAAGCAGGCGCTGTGATTCGCAAGGACAACTGCCTGTGCCACACTGGCTGGGCTCACTGTTCGGTGGCGAACCGCTCAGCAGCCGGCAACAGGGACTACGCAATCAACCTCGTCCTCGCCTTCCATCCAGTGTCTATCAGAGTTCGCCTCAGAACGTTTTCCCTCTTCTTCTAACAAAATTCTTGCTTCTCCATCCTTTCATCCTTCTTGAATAGACTGCATTATACACTGCCTTTGCCCACGTCCGCTCGTTACCCGCGGCCAAAGATGCCTAACCATGTTGTTCTGGCGTCAGGCGCCGTAGTCGCCGTCTCCGTGGCCGTCGCCACCGCAATCGCCATCTACGAATCCCCCGAGCTGCGACGATATGCCGACGACGTTCGCCGCCGGATAGCTGTCGCCCTGCACTCCATGGGCGACAACATCAACCCGGCTCTTCGCGAGCCCATGTTTAACCGTCCCGAGGACGCCGAGGGCTTCATGCAATCCCGCGCCGCAGCTAACAATGAACCGGGCGTCGACGCCGATGAGGAGACCCGCCGGAGGCAGCGCGAGGAGCTGCTTTATTGGAACTCTCTTCGCCTGGAGAAGCAGGAGAGGGAGGAGAAGGCGATGGAGCCGGCTGGTGAGCGCAGTCGCCCGGGCTCCCAGGGCACCTCCTTCGACGACTTCCTCCGTCAGGATCAGGGTGCCGAGCAGGGGACCTTTGTCTTCAACACCGGTGCCAACGTTGGAGCGGGTATGGAGGGCTTGCGCCATCGTGGTGACGGCACAAGAGGCATCTCGTCGCTGTACGCCAACCCCTTTGCCGACGAGCATGGCATCGACGCCCAGGACCTGGACGAGATGGAAGCCAGCCATATCGCCCCCACCAAGGACGAGATGTCCGATATCTACAGTGCCACCACCCGCGACCAAGACGAGCACACGCGCCCCGACGTGCTCTCTGCCTCTGTTGCTACCGCCGCCGTCCCCGCTCTGATCGACATCAGCCCTGCACCCGCCGCCTCGGAAAAGTCCGCCACCCTTGAGCGGGAACTTGGCGACGACGAGTTTGTCACGGCTGGCCAGGAGGATCGACACGAGGCCTACGCCTCCATCCAGGCCTGGGCCCAGAACTCCAGCCCGGACTTCTACTCACCTCTCCCCGTCACTCCCACTGCCCCCGTCTCGGAGCCCGAACTCCTTAGCGATGGTCAGTTGACGCCCACCGATTCCGTCTCGCTGGTGGGATCGGGTGAGGATATTGCCAACGACGTGCTATCGTCTCGAGACGGTGATACCGGTCGATACTATGATGTCATGAGTGAGAGTGAAGGCACCCCGACTCCCAACAGTTGGTCTGAGATTGGCAGCGTCATCAGCGAGAGCGATGCTCACGTGCCTGCCCACGCTTAGACGCGACTCTCATTTTGTGACTTTGATTGTATTTCCGCGAGGTCGGAAGCAAATGGCTCGCTTCGCTCAAGTAAAAGACATGGTGCGGTGAGAACAGTACACGGGGGTCTGGGAATGTTTCGTTTTGCTCTTTTGGGTTTGCCACAGAATTGGAGTTTGGAGGACCCTGGCCACTGCATATATCCATTGAATTTATATCCGTCTTTTTACTTTGCAGATGTCTTCTGCTTGATATCTGTCTTGGACGCCGTCATGTTCTCATCCCCTGAAACGTCTTCCTTATTAACCAGGACCGCCTCGTCGTCCTTCAGCTTATCCGCGTAATCGCCCCAGAGCTGCTCGACCGGCCGACCCACCAGCTCCGTCCAGAACGCCTTCTCCTCGTACCGCTGTATTCTCAACTTCTCATTTAATCGCTGGACCGTGCCAGCCCCGAAGCGTCCCTCGAGGTATTCGAGGAAGTAGGCCGTGTGCTGATAGCCGCCGTCCCACTTCCCATCAGCGTCGCGCTTCCAGTGCGGAGGAGACAGCTGGCAGTTTAGGCGCACCCAGTCGGCGATGCCCTCGATCAGGCCCCCGGGACACGAGCCGAAGCCGTTGTACTGGAAGCAGTGGACCAGTTCGTGCGTGATGACGCCGGCGATCTCGTCGGTGCCACGCGTCTTAGCGATGCGTGAGATGTAGCCCAGGGAGAAATGAATTTCCTTGTGGTCATTGTCGAGGTCGGACCCGGTGGTGTAAGCGACACCGCCCATGTCGCGCAGAATGAGCGTGACGGACCGTGTAGGCGGGAGCGTTGTGGTTCGGCACGTGGGGGAGGCGTAGAGCAAACGGAGGACATTTTGGACGGCGCGGCTCACACAGTCGGTGGTGTTGACGGCGTCGAGGAAGGTCCTCGCGCCGGCGTGAGTGAGATCGCGGATCTCGAGGCGCAGTTTCGGGGCCTTGAACTTGACGACGGGCGCTTCGGACCCGGGCGCGGCGGCGGCAGCGCTGGGCCGCGATGGTAACACGGCGGGAGACATGGCGGGCGAGAAGATGGTTGATGTGCGAGCGGGCGTGGTCTGGGGAAGGCGAGACATCCGCGGTTTTGAGGGCTGGGAGTGGAGTGGTGTTGCGACGTGCGGGCTGGCGATGGAGATGGATCGGGAATCGGGAGGAATGGAGGGGTTGCAAGCGGATGGTGTAAGTTGGATACCTGTAAGTGGCAGTTTTATAGTTTATCATAATACGTGTATGATTGAGAATTAGATTTATGAGTGTATACAGAACGGGGAAAACATGACGACGAGCGATGCAACTTGGCTAGAGATGTAGAGGTGGATAAATATTCATGTTGCTGTCCTTGTTTAAGGTGAGAACAAGGTGTGATGGAAGAAAGCCCAGTCCAATGACGATTTGGATGAATGGAAGCTCGCCCGTAATAGGTAGTCGGCGCACTTCGGTGAGCGCCCGGCAGTGGGCCCGGGGAGTGTGGAGGGGCAGCCTGCCTCCCGATAGTCGATAGTGAACGGAGCGCTGTAAGCCAAGTGCGGATAGGTACTGCCGAACCCCGCCAGGCGCCATAGCTTTGGTGGATGTTAGCGGGAACTGAGCTGGAGGTGTTGTTGTTGGCGGGGACCGGGGCAACTACGGCAACGCTCCCCTTTGTTTAGGTTGTCTATCCATTGCTCAGCGCCCGACACCATCAGACAAAAACACGGGTTCTCGATAACACAACAACACGACCGAGTATCTACATTCGCTCTCGATGCGCACGGAAACCAGGACGCTCCCGTTTATCCATCCTGTCGCTTGCAAAGTGCCCAACAATAGCCACGCGAATTGGCGATAGGTGCGTTTCCCTCCCGATCGCAATCTCCCCTCGAGACTCTAGTCCAGTCCCCTCTTGAACCGCGGCGGCGCACTGAGGTATTCTCTCATTCGCCTACCTTAGAGTGGAATGTGTACATAGTGTTCCCCGGACCGCGTCGCAGATAATTAAACCCGTACTCACCACTCTACACGACTACAGTTTCGCCCAGCAAGCCCATGGCCGACAGCAAGCTCACCGACGAGCAGGTCGCCGACCTCAACACCCTCCTACGAGGCGACGCGAGCCTCGACGCCAAAGTCCAATTTGTCACGGCCATCAAGTCCGGCATCAAGCAGCACAATGTCCCCGATAGCTGCGTGGCCCTGCTCTTCGAATGCCTGCGCACCGCTTCTACGTCCCAGCATGCCGCTCTCGTCAACGCCGGCTTCACGGCCCTCAACCACCTTTTAACGAGGTTATCGCGCCAGGACCCGAAACTGCTTGCGAAGGAGGCGGCCCGCACGCTTCCTGTCGTCGTGGAGAAGATGGGCGACCTCAAGGACAAGTTCCGCGCCCTGGCGACTCATGGTGTCATCACCCTGTATGGCGTCGCCCCCGTTGATGCCGAGAGGTGTGTCCGGAACACTGCCATGGGAGGAAAGAACCCCAGGGCAAAGGAGGCCGCCATGAGTTGGCTGCTGCAGGTGTGTTCTCACGGAGAAGATACCGCGTGCCCCCTGACTGATTACCTCCTTCTAGATGCACAAGGACCACGGACTGCAATTCCGTAGCTATGTCCCTACACTGATGGAGCTGCTTGAGGATGCCGACGGCATGGTTCGCGACGCTGCAAAAGGAACCGTGATTGAGCTCTTTAGGTGCGCGGACCCATACTCCTCGACAAGCACCGCAAATATTGACGTTAGTCTAGGAGCGCTCCCGGCGCTGCCAAATCCGACCTGAAACGACAGCTCAAGAACTTCAAAGTCCGCCCGGCAATCGAGCAGGCCATCGTCAAGGAGCTTGCGCCGACATCTGCGCGCCCAGAGACCCCATCTGAACAACCCGCACCACAACCTCCCCGTCCAAATCTAGCAGCTAGCGTCTCGTCCATGTCGATGGCCAGTGAGCGTCCCATCACGCCAGCCCCTGACAACAAACCCGAGGCGCTTGATCCCACGTACGTCAACACGAACCGAGAACTGGAAGACATCTTTAGAGAAATGGCTTGGCAGTTTGAGGGCAAGGAGACGGAGCAGAATTGGTTCAAGCGAGAGGAGAGCATGACGAAGCTCCGGAGATTGTTGGCTGGAAATGCTCCTGATGACTTCTCCGACACTTTCATTACTGGCCTCCGAAGTATGTTGGATGGCATCATAAAGTGCGTCACTTCACTGCGAACCAGCTTGTCCAAGGAGGGCTGCAGCTTGGTCCAGGACATGGCGCTCACATTTGGTCCCGCCATGGACCCCATGGTTGAGCTGATGATGCAGACGCTGGTCAAGCTCTCCGGCGGTACCAAGAAGATCAGCTCTCAGCAAGCCAACGCCACGGTCGACACGATACTGAGCAGGGTAACGTATAACGTCCGCTTAATGCAACATATCTGGAGTGCCTGTCAGGACAAGAACGTGGCCCCGCGAACGTACGCAGCCAGTTGGATCAAGACGATTCTCAGAAAGGAGGCCCAGCATAAGAGCCATGTTGAGCATACGGGAGGTGTCGAGCTAATAGAGAAGTGCATGAAGAAGGGGCTGGTCGACCCTAACCCTGCAGTCAGAGAGCAGATGCGATCCACGTACTGGATGTTCTACGGAATCTGGAAAGCCCGAGCAGATGCGTACGTCGCTGCATGGTTTCACTCTTTTCTTGGATTTGACTAACTCTAGATAGTATCATGAACGATCTGGAACCCACGGCCCAGAAGCTTCTCAACAAGGACCCCCACAACCCGAACTCGCCCAAGAAGGCTGAGCCCGCTGCTGCTGCTCGCCCTGGCCTTGGCTTGTCCAAGAGCACCATGGGGCCGAGCAAGCCGAGCATCCGCGAAGCCATGATGGCACAGAGAAAGGCCGCTTTGGCTTCCAAGAACCTTCCCGCTCGTCCCGGGTCAGCCATGTCTCACTTCTCCCCGGTCAAGACGACGACGGCAACGACATCGAACTCGTCGACATCCTCGACCAAACAATCACAGGCTGGAACCCGGACCCGTCCGGAGTCGACGCTCGCGGTCCACGCCGGGGGTATGTCGGTCGCTCCCATGCGGCCGACGAGGAGACGGCCGGAGAT